>SJXQ01006639.1:0-24335 GCA_006408695.1 Aepyceros melampus
ATAGACTTGGATTAAAACCAAGACTGATGCATTTGACCAAAGAGGAAAAGAAAAAATGGATTCTTGGCTTTGTTTTCTAAGCATCTATATACAAGAGTAATTTCTTTGTAGGAATTTCTAATGCATTCTGTTTTGTTTTTTAAACTGCTCTCTGGAGATCGTCTCCATGTCCTCATCCCTGGGGTCATTTGGTCACATCTGAGACCATGATGCAATGGCTGTGAACCTCCACTTACTGAGTATCTCGCCAACTGAATGCAGGCATCTTGTAGCTAATACCTGCTTCTCATGTCCACCAAAGCAAAACTTAAGGAGCTACATGTATTTCTTCTAACCAGTGTATTGTCAACATCGAAATACAGAGATTGTGCTTACATAAGGTTACTACGGCATCGGTTTGATTGAATTGGCTAGGCAGTTTAGACAAATGACTTAACAGCTTTTTCATAAACTAAGTCATTGATTGACCAATTATGGCTGTTCTCTTGGTTACTATATATATTTTATGTTGCCTTCCCAGGTGGTGCAGTGGTAAAGAATCCTCCTGCCAATGCAGGAGACACAAGAGAGAGGTTCAATCCCTGGTTGGAAAGATATCCTGGAGTAGTAAATGGCAACCCACTCTAGTATTCTTACCTAGAAATCTCATGGACAGAGGAGCCTGGCGGACTACAGTCCATAGCGTTGGAAAGAGTCGGACACGATTGAACACACACATATATTTAATAGGCATAGACCGATAAAAACTTTGGAAAATCTCATCTCTCTCCCCACTGCCACACAAACACACAACTTAATATCAATCTATTTTGAAAAGTTTCACTAAAGAGTTCAATAAAGTTTTAATAAAGTTAAACAGTTTCTTACATGAATTGTCCCAAAGCATTAAGCCATAAACATTTTCTACCCCAAATGCTATAATTTTTTCCCAAGGCTAGCCACTCCATCTCCTTCTCAGGTATTACACCATGAGTGCAATAAACTCACTAAATTCAAGTTAATTTAATAAGTATTTATGAAGTATCTGTTGCATGCCAGGTCACTTTGCCAGGAACCCAGAGTTGAACTTTATAAGGCATAGTGCCTCGTCTTCATAAATGCAATAGTCTAGACTAGAGCAGGAGTCAGCAAATTACAGTCAGCTGGCCAAATCTTGCCCACTGTATGTTTTGGAAAATAAAGTTTTATTGGAACACAGCTATATCTACTGATGGCTGTTTTGGTGCTGCCATGAGAGAGCTGAGTAATTGTCACGGAATTGTGTGGCCTACAAAACCTAAAATATTTACTATCTGACCCTTGACAGAAAATGTTTGCTGTCCCCTTCTGTAGAGCAGGAGTTTCCACCCCTAACTGTAATTTAAAGTCATCTGGGGAGCTTTTGTTTTTAAAAGAACCCACCAGTGTCCATACCTCCCCAGATTAATTAAGTCAGGCTCTCTAGGGTGTAGGGCACTAGCATCTCTGTTTCCACCAAAGCTCTCCCAGGTGATTCGGATGTAGAGCCAGCCTTGAGAGCCACTGGTAGATGAAAACGATTTTGTTCATGTAATGATTCAGACACTTGTGAACGTTAAACAGGCAATCAGTCACTGTCTGAGAGTCCTGGTGAGTAACTAGACCCTCTCACCTTCTCCAGGAGGACAGACCAAAGTTTTTAGCTGCTCCACAGCAGCAGAGGCCTATCTCAGAAGGAGCGGACCCTAAGACACTGTAGTCCAGGGAAAACAGCCAAAAAACCAGAATTTCCTCCAAAAAGAGAAATCCAATATTTGTGAATATCCCTCTCCTTCCCCCTAGTAGTTAAGCTGATCATGCCCTGAGTTTTAATATTATTTCAGCAGCCAAAATAGGTAAAATAGTTTTGTCTCTCTGTAAATAGGACCCACTTTACTCAACACCCCAAATTATTCAGCAGCAGCACTTAATCTAAGAGGCCCTAAAGGACCTCAGTGCCTGTGAAAGTATCTGAAGGTGGGCACCTCTGGTCAGCTCCAGGGTGGGGACAAGGAACCACACTGGCAGCCTTGATTCAGACCTGATTTTTCTTGGGCACCACGTATGTGGTTCAGGTGGTTATGGAAAGAGCTGAACAACAACTTAAACATGCTAAGGCTCTGCTAACAACTCCTGGAGTCCAGTCTCACAGAGAACAAAAGCAGAACTCAGGAGACCTCCACAGACCTGGGGAAACCTCAAATTCAGGTGATCTACATGGTCTAACTTACTTTTCGTTAAACAACTATCAATTCCTAACTATGGGCCCAGGACTCCCTAGGCTTTGAGTGACTCGATTTCAAAGCATTTAGTCTCTGCGCATACAGTCACCCAAGAAATACATAACCACAAGAAACTGTGTGATTGCATTCCAAAGAGTGCAACTCAGGGTAGCAATCCTTCTCTGTCTAGAGGCTGAAGTTGTAGGACAGTTCTTGGAAGAAGATGCCCTTAAAAGCAGAGCCAAATTTCCAGTGGAGTCAAATTTCCAGCAGAGCCACAGTGGAATAGTGAAGGGGGTATCAGAACAAATTCATAAACACTTTTAAAGGAAGTAAAAACTTTTCCTTGATCCTCTTAGGAAGGAAATTACACTGACAAAGACCAGTTATAACCACAAGAAACTGTGTGATTGCATTCCAAAGAGTGCAACTCAGGGTAGCAATCCTTCTCTGTCTAGAGGCTGAAGTTGTAGGACAGTTCTTGGAAGAAGATGCCCTTAAAAGCAGAGCCAAATTTCCAGTGGAGTCAAATTTCCAGCAGAGCCACAGTGGAATAGTGAAGGGGGTATCAGAACAAATTCATAAACACTTTTAAAGGAAGTAAAAACTTTTCCTTGATCCTCTTAGGAAGGAAATTACACTGACAAAGACCAGTTAAAGGAGAAAAGCATACCAATTTAAAAGAAATTTCACATGACATAGGAGTCTTCATAACTAAAGTAGTTAACTGCTTAACTAAAGCAGTTAAGCCTGAGCATTTTTATACTAGGCTTGATGAAGAATGGAAAGTCATGGGAAAATATGACAGGGCAAAGTGGTATGACTTACGGGTAGAAACTAAGGAAACAAGTCTTATCTGTTTGGACTCCTCGTGGTGTCCCTATACTCCCTGTCTTCAGAGCTAAGGGTGCTACCGGAAGGGCACCTCTCATACAGTGATCTCTTGACCTGCCTCAGGGAGGAACGGGGAGGTCAGGGAGCCCATTCTGCACCTGTCATTTTCAAATTCTTTCACTTTAAAATATTCTGCATGCCAAGTCACCATATTTGGGGGTACCATATTGTGGACCACGTCACAGACCTTAGAGACAAACAGTTGAGAGGTATCTAGAGAAAGGAGACATTTATTGGACTAAGAAAAGAGCCACTGAAGGAAACAGGAAGATGGGAAATTGTTAAGCAGAGTCTTACACCAGTTCAAGGAATAATGTTGCTCTCTTTGACATTCATCTCCTTCTTTAGTAAGGTCCTTGGGAACTTAGAAGAGTCTTGGGTAGTCTGATGACCACTCTAGAAAGGTTCCCCAACTTCATACTTTGCAAGGCACTTTTGCATCTGTTATCTCACAGTGCCCTCTTAAGAACTCATGAATTAAAAATGGCTATCTCTGTTTTAAAGAACAGGTAGCTGTACTGGACTTTCTAAGAGATTACATAATTTTCCCAAGGCAATAAACATAGTAGGTAATCAAACTGGAATCTTAATCCAGTTCTAAGTGTTCAAGTTCAGTGTTCTTTTTACTACATGATGGTACTGGGACATGAAGTAAAGACCCACTCTCCCATCATAAAAAATGCCAGCAGGAGTCAGGCTCCTTCTTAGGGCTATCCAAGCCTTGGGCCCCAGCTGTAAATACAATGCCATCTAATCATTAGAACTTCAAAGACAGAAGCCACAGCATCTTGTTTGATCCCTGTGATAAATTAGGACTCCTATCCTTTAAATACACACTCAAGGACTGGAAGATGTTGAGGGAGATAAATGAAAAATCCGTATATTGCCCCAGGTAGATTTTAGTTGATTTTGCACAATCAATTCATGTTTCAGAACCCTGGCCTTTTGTGAAGGCTTAAAGAAAGAAGAGAAGGGAAAGAGGGAGGGAGGGAAAGGAAGTGGAAAACTGATGCTGGAAAAGCAGAGCCTGATTTTTGGTACTCTGGGTCATGTCCAGTTGCAAAGGAATGAGATGGGTCCAAATGCAGCCATATAAATGGATTTCTTAGATGAGGTCTTGACAAGAAACTGGAAGCAGGTCCCTCCTCTTCTACTCAGAAACCCTGGCTCTAAGAACCGCTTGCATGAGCCAAGTTCTGTGAGGGCAGAACTCAGCTGGATTTCTGCCTCTTGAGCTCAGACCCTCAACAGCACAGCTCTCTCACATATATCCCACAAGGGTTCCATATCACAGGTAAGGAGGGACATCTGAGAGGAAGGAATCTGGGTTGTAGCTGAATCTATGTCTACTGAGATAGTCCAGTGATTTTTAAAGTCAGGAGAGAGGGATCATGACTGAGGTTTCAAGTTCAGAAATGAAGAGAATTGGAGAATTGGGAGGTCTAATTATAAACCATCTAAACCCACCCATCCTTCAAGGGGCAGGACAAACATCACTTTCTCCAGGGGCAGTCTCCCCTTTCTCCTCACGACTCCTGCCACTTATTTCTAACCTGTCCTCACATTGTTGGGTAGCAGTCATGCACTCAAGGGTATCACAGACTCATGCCATAGCAACAGAGATGCAAGAATGCAGGGCTGGCATTTAGACTATTTTTTCTAGAATTCTATATTAGGGGGTCAGTAAACTATAGCCCTCAGGCCCATTGCCTATTTGTATAGCCCGTGACCTAAGAATGTAGTTCATAGTTTTAAGTGGTTGGAAAGAATGAAAGGAAGAATAATGGTTTGTGACCTGTGAAAATGACATGCAATTCAAATTTCAGTGTCTATAATTTTACTGGAACACAGACACGCCCATTTGTTTATGTATTGTCTAGGGCTGCTTTCACAATACAACTCAGAGTTGAGTAGTTGTGACAGAGACCATATGGCCTCCAAAGCCCAAAATATTTACTACCTGGCCTTTTACAGAAAAAGTCTGTTGATCCCTGGTCTACACCACAGTGAGAACTCAACAATGTTTGGCATATGAGGGAAAGTGTGAGGCCAGAAGGAAGGGAGGAAGGAAGGAAGGCAGAGGGAGGGAGGAGGTTTGGAAACGGGGGGAGAGAAAAACAGATATGAGAATGAACAGAATAAAGAAAGGAAGTAAAGAGAGTCATGGATTTTTTTTTTCTGGCTATGCTGGGTCTTAGTTGTGGTGTGCAGGTTCAGTTGCCCTGTAACAAGTGGGCTCTTAGTTCCCCACAAGGGATTGAACCTCTGTCCCCTCCACTGGGAAGCAGATTCTTAACCACTGGAATACCAGGGAAGTCCCTCAGTCAAGGAGTTATTTTGCAGGCTTGAAATTGAGCAGTGGGTCATTTGGGTTTTCACCATGTTTGGGAGTGAGAATAGCTATTTATGTTCCCAGATTCAGAGGCTTTCCCTGTGAGCTTTGACATAACATGGGTGGTGCTCCAAAAGGAAATACCAAGAGGATAGTCGGCTACAAATGAGAGACGAGATCCCAGGTCAGAGAGCTAGGGGGAAGAGCTCAAGGTTTCCCAAGCCCTAGACAGCAGTCTGAATTGCAACCTTGTACCCATTCTTTTCATGCTTTACCCCTTCCATGCCCAGCCCTTTCACCCCCATCCAAGGGTCTCTTCAAGTTCCCCATCCAACCTGATTTCCCATGCTTATCACTATACCTACTGCTCATGCCATCCTGACTGCTTCTCAGCAAGCTTCCGAAGATGTGTCACAGAAACCTTTCAGTTCCACTTTAGGTCTTCTGGAATCTTAGATAACCCATCTGCACTGGCTACTCCCTTCCCACTTGGGTTCACTCAGCATTTTCCCAGCGACATTTCCCTACAGCAGTCTGAATTGCAACCTTGTACCCATTCTTTTCATGCTTTACCCCTTCCATGCCCAGCCCTTTCACCCCCATCCAAGGGTCTCTTCAAGTTCCCCATCCAACCTGATTTCCCATGCTTATCACTATACCTACTGCTCATGCCATCCTGACTGCTTCTCAGCAAGCTTCCGAAGATGTGTCACAGAAACCTTTCAGTTCCACTTTAGGTCTTCTGGAATCTTAGATAACCCATCTGCACTGGCTACTCCCTTCCCACTTGGGTTCACTCAGCATTTTCCCAGCGACATTTCCCACTGGAGATACTGAATTTAACACAATGACTATTAAATACTGAATGCTGAATTACCTTTATGTGGGCAACCCTCTCCAAGGTTCTTGCCTGGAGAATCCCAGGGACAGGGGAGCCTCGTGGGCTTCCGTCTATGGGGTCGCACAGAGTTGGACACGACTGAAGCGACGTAACAGTAGCAGCAGCAGGCCATCTCATAAGGGATATCCCAAAGGGAGCCATCTTTTTATCTCTACAGCATTTGTAAAGTCCCCTCTTTTTTCACAATTGCATTTGCCTTCTTCCTGTTTATGCATTAATCCTTCCAGAGACACTATACTGTTGATGCTTTCAAATAATCAACTGTTGACTTTGTTGATCTTCTCTACTGTGTGTTTGTTTTCCATTCTATTCATTTCTACCTTTATCTTTATTACTTCTTTCCTTCTATGTTTTTTGGGTGGAAGTGAGGTTATACTGCTCTACTTTTCTGACATCTAAAACCAGAACTTGCTTTATTGATTTTGAGCTTTTCTTATAAGTATTTAAGTCTAAACATATCTTTCAAAGTACTTCATTGACTATATCTCATAGTTTTGATATATAAACTATTATTGTCATGCAATTCTAAATACTTTGTGATTTCCTCTTTGACAAATCACTTACTTGGATGTATATTTCTTACTTTCTAAACAAACAGCCTTTTTTTGTTAATGTTATTGTTTTATAAGTAATTGCATTGTGGTCAGAGGATGTGGTCTGTACACTAACGACCCCTTGAGATTGGCTGAGATCTGTTGCATGGCTTAGTAAATGGACAATGATCACACATGTGTCACGTGCCCTTGAACGAATTTTGCTCTGCAGAGGTTGGCTGCAGTGGTCTACATATGCCCGTTAAACTAAATTCATGAATGGCGTTGTTCAAGCTTTCCATAACCTTACTAATATAACCTCTCGCTCTTTCATCAGTTACTCAGACAAGTACAGTAAACTTCCAAATGCTATGATGGATCTACCTACTTTACCTAATATCTCCCCTATTTTGATGTGTATCTTATAAAGATATAGTGCATTTTTGAAATGTAATGTCTTCTTAGCAATTTGAATCTTTATCATATGATACCTCTACATATCTCTAGTAATGTTTCCATCTGAAATTAACATAACAATCTCAGATTTATTTTCATTAGAATTTGCATGAGGTACCGTTTTCTCTCCTTTATTTTTTCCCATTTTCCAATGTCCTTATGTTTTAAGTATATCTTTTATAAGTAGCATTCAACTTAATTTTTAATCCAGTATGAAACCTTTGTTTTTTTATTGGGGAGTTTGTCTTATTTATAACAATTAATGTCACAATTAGATTTTGATATTTCTACCATTTTATGGTATATTTTCTATTTCTCTACTATTTTATACTTCTTTTCTAAGATTTTCGCCTATTCTGTCTTATTAAGTCTCTTTTTCTCATTCTATTTGCCCCATTTGTTTGGAAGTGACATTTACACGATCTGCATTTGCTCTTTCATGGTTACTTTAGCAATTTTAACATGCAGGTGCAAAGAACATAAGTAAATAATTTACATAATAAAATTCTATAAATCCAAAGTTGACTAATACTGATGTCATATTACCCAAAATTACAAGAACCTAGAACATTTTACTTTGAGTCTCCATCTCAGTCCTTATTTTCATACAGTCAGTGTTTGCTAGTTGTTGTGGTTTAGTCTCTAAGTCGTGTCCAGCTCTATGCAACCCCATGGATGGCAGCATGCCAGGCTCCTCTGTCCATGGGATTTCCCCAGCAACAATATTAGAGTGGGTTGCTGCTTCCTTCTCCCGAGGATCTTCCTGACCCAGGAATCAAACAGGCATCTCCTGCATTGGCAGGTGAATTCTGTCCTACTGAGCCACCAGGAATTTGCTCCCACCCAAATACTGCTTCCTGTGCTCATCACCCCTCTTTCTCCCAGGCCTTCTGTCTATGACCACTTTCCTTTCATGTGAAATTTATCCTTCAGGACAGCCTTTAATAAGGATGTTTGTGGGTTAGTTATATTTGTCTGAAAAAGTACTTCAGTTCAGTTCAGTTGTGTCTGACCCTTTGTGACCCCAGGGACAGCAGCACGCCAGGCTTCCCTGTCCATCACCAACTCCCGGAGATTGCTCAAACTCATGTCCATCCAGTCAGTGATGCAATCCAACCATCTAACCCTTTATTGTCCCCTTCTCTTCCTGCTTTCAGTCTCACACAGCATCAGGGTCTTTTCCAGTGAGTCAGCTGTTCACATCATGTGGCCAAAGTATTGGACCTTCAGCTTCAGCATCAGTCCTTCCAATGAATATTCAGGACTGATTTCCTTTAGAATTGACTGATTTGTTGTTCGTGCTGTTCAAGGGACTCTCAAGAATTCTCTATCACCACAGTTCAAAAGCATTAATTCTTCAGCACTCAGCTTTCTTTATGGTCCAACTCTCACATCCATACGTGACTACTAGAAAAACCACAGCTTTGACTAGATGGACATTTGTCAGAAAGTGATGTCTCTGCTTTTTAATATTCTGTCTAGTTTTGTCATAGCTTTTCTTCCAAGGAGGAAGAGTCTTTTAATTTCATGGCTGCAATCACCATCTGCAGTGATTTTGGAGTCCAAGAAAATAAAGTCTGACACTGTTTCCATTGTTTCCCCATCTATGTGCCATGAAGTGATGGGACTGGATGCCATGATTTTTTGTTCTTGAATGTTGAGTTTTAAGCCAGCTTTTCCACTTCCTCTTTTACCATCATCAGGAGGCTCTTTAGTTCCTCTTCACTTCCTGCCATAAGGGTGGTGTCATCTGCATATCTGAGGTTTTTGCTTGTGCTTCATCCAGACCAACATTTCACATGTTGTACTCTGTATATAAGTTAAATAAGCAAGGTGATGATATACAGCCTTGATGTGTCCCTTTCCCAATTTGGAACCAGTCTGTTATTCCATGACTGGTTTTAACTGTTGCTTCCTGACCTGCATACATATTTCTCAGGAGGCAGGTCAGGTGGTCTGGTATCCCCATCTCTCGAAGAATTTTCCACAGTTTGCTGTGATCTACACAGTCAAAGCCTTTGGCATAGTCAATAAAGCAGAAATAGATGTTTTTCTGGAACTCTCTTGCTTTTTCTATGATCCAGTGGGTGTTGGCAATTTGATCTCTGGTTCCTCTGCCTTTTCTGAAACCAGCTTGATTATCTGGAAGTTCTCAGTTTACATACTGTAAGCCTTGCTTGGAAAATTCAGAGCATTACTTTGCTAGCATGTGAGATGAGCGCAATTGTGTGGTAGTTGGGACATTCTTTGGCATTGCCTTTCTTTGGGATTGAAATGAAAATTGACCTTTTCCAGTCCTGTAGCCACTGCTGAGTTTTCAAAATTTGCTGGCATATTGAATAAAGCACCTTCACAGCATCATCTTTTAGGATTTTAAATAGCTCAGCTGGAATTCCTTCATCTCCACTAGCTTTGTTAGTATGAGGCTTCCTAATGCCCACTTGAATTCACATTCCAGGAAGTCTGACTCTAGGTGAGAGATCACACCATCATAGTTATCTGAGTCAGGAAGGTCTTTTTTGTATAGTTCTTCTGTGTATTTTGCCACTTCTTAATATCTTCTGCCTCTGTTAGGTCCATACAATTTCTGTTCTTTATTGTGCCCATCTTTGCATGAAATGTTCCCTTGGTATATCTAATTTTCTTGAAGAGATTTCTAGCCTTTCTCATTCTATTGTTTTCCTTTATTTCTTTGCACCAACCACTAGGAAGGCTATCTTATCTCTCCTTGCTGTTCTTTGGAACTCTGCATTCAAATGGGTATATATCTTTCCTTTCTCCTTTGCCTTTTGCTTCTCTTCTCTTCTCAACTATTTGTAAGGCCTCCTCAAACAACCATTTTGCCTTTTTGCATTTCTTATTCTTGTGGATGGTTTGAATCACTGCCTCCTGTTATGAACCTCTGTACACAGTGCTTCAGGAACTCAATCAGTTCTAATCCCTTGAATTTATTTGCACTTCCACTGTATAACTGTAAGGATTTGATTTAGGTCATACCTGAATGGTCTAGTGGTTTTCCCAATTTCTTCTATTTAACTCTGGATTCTGCAATAAGAAAGCTATGACCAAACTAGACAATATATTAAAAAGCAGAGACATTACTTTGTTGACCAAGGTCCATCTAGTCAAAGTTACGGTTTTTCCAGTAGTCATAATGGATGCCAGAGTTGGATCATAAAGAAAGCTGAGCACCAAAGAACCGATGCTTTTGAACTGTAATATTGGAGAAGACTCGAGAGTCCCTTGGATCTGCAAGGAGATCCAACCAGTCAATCCTAAAGGAAATTGGTCCTGAATACTCATTGGAAGGACTGATGCTGAAGCTCCAACACTTTGGCCACCTGATGTGAACAGCTGACTCACTGATGGTGGGAAAGATTGAAGGTAGGAAGAGAAGGGGACAACAGAGGAAGAAATGGTTGCATGGTATCACTGACTTGATGGACATGAGTTTGAGCAAGCTCTAGAAGTTGGTGATGGACAGGGAATCCTGGCATCCTGCAGCCCATGGGGTTACAAAGAGTTGGCTCTTTGACTGAACTGAGCCAACTGAGTTCAACGACTGAGTGACTGAACTGAACTTAAATGAAGTTTGCAATAAGGAGTTCATGATCTGAGCCACAGTCAGCTCCCAGTCTTGTTTTTGTTGACTGTATAGAATTCCATCTTCAGCTGCAAAGAATATAATCAATCTGATTTCAGTATTGACCATCTGGTGATGTCCATGGTAGTCATTTCTTGCGTTATTGCTAGAAGGTGTTTGCTATGTCCAGTGTACTCTCTTGGCAAAAGTCTGTTACCCTTTGCCCTACTTCATTTTATACTCTAAGGCCAAAATTTCCTGTTACTCCAGGTATCGCCTGACTTCCTACTTCTGCATTCCAGTCCTCTATGGTAAAAAGGACATCTTTTTTGAGTGTTAGTTCTAGAGGGCCTGTAAATCATCATGGAACCATTCAACTTCAGCTTCTTTGGCATTAGTGGTTGGGGCGTAGACTTGGATTACTGTGTTATTGAATGGTTTGCCATGTAAATGAACAGAGATCATTCTGTCTTTTTTTTTTTTAATAATTTTATTTTTTTATTTTTTTTCTTTAATTTTTATTTTTTAGTTTGTTTTGCTTTACTATACTGTATTCGTTTTGCTACACATAGACATGAATCAGCCACGAGTGTACATGAACTCCCAATCCCGACCCCCACCTCCCCTCTCCCGCCCCACACCCTCTCTCTGGATTATCCCCGTGCATCAGTCCCAAGCATCCTGCATCCTGCATCAAACCTGGACTGGCGATTCGTTTCACTTATGATATCACACATGTTACACTGCCATTTGAGATTGCACCCAAGTACAGCATTTTGGACTACCTTGATCTTTTCTAGTGAGTCTTTAATTTCAGTTATTAAATTTTTCTTCTCTACAAATTCAATTTGATTATTTTATATGAATCATTTTGATCATTCTTTGTAGTTTCTTATTTCTCATACTTTCAAGCTTTCCTTTTATTTCTTTAAATATAGTGAATATTGTTCATCTGAATTACATATTTGGTAATTACAATAACTAAATTATTTTAAAAGTCTGATGCTGTTTTCAGTTATTTTCACCAGCCTTTATCCATGGTACCTAGTTTCCCTGTGTGTTCTGTGGTTTTTGACTAAGCAACTTTGCCATTTCATCTTTTGGAATTTTGTTGGCATGAGTTGCAGTTGTTTTTCTTCAAAGAATAAAAGAAAAGCAATCCAGCTCCAATTAGCCCAGAACTATTTTCAATTAAATTCCCTACTTGAACTTTTTTTGGACTATATAGTTTACATGAATTCTGACCTCAAACTCACATGAGAACAAGGTTATAATCCTCAGGAAATAGTTCCCCCCTTCGCTAAGCAACAAAGGTAAATTTTTTATTCTTGCTATATTCTGAATTGTTTTTTATTTCTTATCCACATTCATATTTATAATGCAGATTTTTGAGGTTTTACATTTATATGGGGGACCTTGTCAGACTTCCTACATTGGAGAGGTTTTATGTCTCCATTTCCATGCCACCTTTTTACCATTGAATCAGAATTCAATATCATTAGGTTTCAGCATCAACTCTCAGGTCACAAGTCAGTACTGGTACTAATTTATTTATCATATTTCTTATTCTCCTTTTAACCTGGTCTCTACATACTCCTTCCTTTCATCTCTGCAGAATTTTAAAAGTAATATTTTTTCTATTTCATATAGCTTTTTTAGTTCCAATCAGAGGTGTTGATCATGGTGTTTAGTCTGCCATTCTGCCAAAAATTTCCAGCTGACACATAAGCTCTGGAATGGAGCTTTGATGCACTCAAGACAGGGAAGACTTTGAAATAACAGAGAACCAAAGATTATCATCCATCATGTTGAAGCATTTGAGGTGCAAATTCAATTCCAGTTTGAATCTGGAAAATGGATCAGGTTTATATGTGTGTACTATATTTTTTCAGTTGCCCTTAAATCTAGTCTCTATCCCTCACCATATAGATTTCCTTAATCTGGCCACCTTCTTTTTTCTCTAAACCTGTTACTATGAAACTGAAGTGACAGTTTCAAAACTTATTGCAAATCTATAGTAACCAAAACAGTGTAGTACTGGCATAAAGGCAGACATATAGATCAATGGACTATAAGGGAGAGCCCAGAAATAGCATTCATATGCCCATAACTAACAAAAATCATAAAATGACTTTTGACAAGAGTGCCAAGACCATTAAAGGTAGAAAATGAAAGTCTCCTTAACAAAATATTTGGTTGAGAAAACCAAATATTCACCTGCAAAAGACTGAAGCCAGACTTATACCTTATACCATATAAAAATTAATTCAGAATAGCCCAAACACCTAAATGCAAGACCTAAAACTATAAAACTCTTAGAAGAAAACTCTTAGAAGTAAAAGCTCCATGACACTGGATTTGACAAGGATTTCCTAGTTATGACACCAAAAGTACAGTCAAGAGAATAAAAATAGACAAATTAGATTACATTAAAATTAATAACCTTCTGTGCATCAAAGGAGACAATAAACAGAGTTAAAGGCAATCTATGGAATGAGAAATCATTTGCAAATCATATACCTGAAAAGAGGTTAATAATAAGGGCATATAAAAAGAACTTCTACAACTCAACAACAGCCAAAAACAAAAAAAAAGTACTGCAGTCAAAAATTAATCAATGGACTTAAGTAGACATTTCTCCAAAAATGATATACTAATGACCAAAAAAACATATTAAAAGATGCTCAATATCATTAATGATTAAAAAAGTGCAAATCAAAGCCACACTGAGATATTACTCCACACCCATTAAAAAGGCTGGAACAAAATAGAAAGCCCAGAGATAAATCCACACATCTATGGACACCTTATCTTCGACAAAGGAGGCAAGAATATACAGTGGAATAAAGACAATCTCTTTAACAAGTGGTGCTGGGAAAACTGGTCAACCACTTGTAAAAGAATGAAACTAGATCACTTTCTAACACCATACACAAAAATAAACTCAAAATGGATTAAAGATCTAAATGTAAGACCAGAAACTATAAAATTCCTAGAGGAGAACATAGACAAAACACTCTTCCACATAAATTACAGCAGGATCCTCTATGATCTACCTCCCAGAATACTGGAAATAAAAGCAAAAATAAACAAATGGGATCTAATTAAAATTAAAAGCTTCTGCACAACAAAGGAAACTATAAGTAAGGTGAAAAGACAGCCTTCTGAATGGGAGAAAATAATAGCAAATGAAGCAACTGACAAACAACTATCTCAAAAATATACAAGCAACTTATGCAGTTCAATTTCAGAAAAATAAACTACCCAATCAAAAAATGGGCTAAAGAACTAAACAGACATTTCTCCAAAGAAGACATATGGATGGTTAACAAACACATGAAAAGATGCTCAACATCAGTTATTATCAGAGAAATGCATATCAAGACCACAGTGAGGTACTATTTCACACCAGTCAGCATGCCTGCAATCCAAAAGTCTACAAGCAATAAATGCTGGAGAGGGTGTGGAGAAAAGGAACCCTCTTACACTGTTGGTGGGAATGCAAACTAGTACAGCCACTATGGAGAACAGTATGGACATTCCTTTAAAAATTGCAAATAGAACTGCCATATGACCCAGAAATCCCACTGCTGGGCATATACACTGAGGAAACCAGAATTGAAAGAGAGACATGTACCCTAATGTTCATTGCAGCACTGTTTATAATAGCCAGGACATGGAAACAAACTAGATGTCCATCAGCAGATGAATAGATAAGAAAGCTGTGGTACATATACACAATGGAGTATTACTCAGCCATTAAAAAGAATATGTTTGAATCAGTTCGAATGAGATGGATGAAACTGGAGTCGATTATACAGAGTGAAGTAAGCCAGAAAGAAAAACACCAATACAGTATACTAACACATATATATGGAATTTAGAAAGATGGTAATGATAACCCTGTATGCAAGACAGCAAAAGAGACACAGATGTATAGAACGGACTTTTGGACTCTGAGGGAGAGGGAGAGGGTGGGATGATTTGGGAGAATGACACTGAAACATGTATACTATCATGTAAGAAACAAATCGCCAGTCTATGTTCGATACAGGATACAGGATGCTTGGGGCTGGTGCATGAGGATGATCCAGAGAGATGATATGGGGTGGGAGGTGGGAGGGGGGTTCAGGATTGGGAACTCATGTACACCCGTGGCAGATTCTTGTCAATGTATGGCAAAACCAATACAGTATTGTAAAGTAAAGTAAAAATAAAAATTAAAAAAATAATAAATAAAATAAAATTTTAAAAAAGGCTGCTGTATATAAATTTTTAAAGTGTTGCCAAGGATATGGAGAAATTTGAACATTTGTGCCCCTTTGGTGAGAATAAAATGGTATAGCCACTATGGAAAACAGCATGGCAATTTCTTAAAAAGTTAAAAAAATAACATTAGTATATGTTCCTACAATTCCACTTCTGAGTATATGCTCAAAAGAGTTGTAAATGAGGTCTCAAAGAGAGATATATATGCACACTCATGTTTACAGCAACACTATTCACAACAGCCGAGAGGTAGAAGTAACCCAAATGTCCACTGACAGGAAAATGATAAACAAACTGTGGTACTATGTATACAAAGAATGAAATATTACTCACCTTTAAAAAGGAAGAAAAATCTGACACATGTTACAACATGGACAAACCTTTAGGACATTATACTAAGTGAAATACACCAGTCACCAAAAGACAAACACTGTATGAGTCTATTTACATGAGGTTATCTTGAGTAGTCAAACTGACAAAGAGAGAAAATAAAATGGCGGTTGCCAGGGCCAGGAAGGAGAAGGAAATAGGAATTGTTTAATGGGGGTTTAATTGTCTCATAGGGTTTTAGTCTTGCAAGTCAAGAAAGTTCTGGAGAATTCTATACAACAATATGAATATACTTAACAGTACTGAACTCTACACTTAGAAATTATTTAGATTGAAATTTTTATTATGAATTTTTTACCATAATAATAATAATAAAAACCCCACAAGAAACATTTACCAAGATAGGCCATATTCTGGGTTAACAAACAAATTTTTAAAACTTTAAAAGAATTCAAGTAACTTATGAAGTCGTGAGTATGAAAATTTCTTTACAGAATAACTTAAGGTATGAATTAAATGTCATTAATTGATGTATTTCTTATAATTCTAATAAATTATATTTTCCTCATAATTTATGCAATTTATCAAAATTTAAAAAATTTTGACATAAAATATTCCCCTCTTGATAATTATTTTAATATTTATGGTATTTGTATAAATTCCTTGTGCTCTCCCTGTTTTTGGGTTTTTTTTTCCCTCTTAATCAGCTAACATGTGGTTATCAATTTTCAATCTTTCATAGAACTAAATTTTGGCATTACTGAATTTCTATATTGTATATTTGTACTCTATTTCATTAATGCTTTGGCCTTATCTTTATTGTTTCTTTTCCTTTTCTGGGTTTAATTTTCTGTTTTTTTTTTAATTTCAACTTTCTGATATGGATACTTAGATTGTTCATTTTCTGTCTTCTTTTCCTATAAGGATTTGTTGTGGTATATTTGTCTTTAGGCAGGCCTTTAACCGCATCACAAAAGTCTAATATGTGATATTTTCTTTAACATTTGGTTACTGCAAGAGGAATGCTAAATTTTCCTGCTGTGACTTTGAATTTCTCTATTTCTTCTCGGGATCTCCTCTGAGTTGTTTTGTACATTTTGGGGCTTTCTTCTAAGTGACCATATATTTGGACTTGTTAGATCTCCCAGGGAATTGGCCCTTTTGTCATTATGATTATGTCTGTTTTCAACACTAGCAATATTTCTGTCTTAAAGTCTTCTTTAATATTAATGTAATTATGTTAGCTTTCTTTCAGTAGGTATTTTCTTATCCTTTTATTTTCAACCTTTCTGTATCTATATATGTATGTTGTATGCCTATAACTAACAAATAGTTGGGTTTGTTTTTTTATTTAGTCTGACAACTTATATTTTCTACTTGGCACATTTGATCTGAATACATGTAGTGTAATTACTGATATACTTGCATTTAGATATGTCTTCTTCCTATTTCTCCATACCTACAACCATTTTGTTTTTATATCATCTTTTTCTATCATGTCTTGCCTTCTTTTCGAGTGACTGAATATATTTATTTCATATGCCTTCTATTAGATTGTCATTCATTCTTTTAGTATAAGTGTATGTATCACATTTAGTAGCTACCTAGGGCAGGGGCAGAAGCCAGGAGGACCCCATGCCCAAGGGGCAGCGGCCAAGAGGAACTACCTTGCGTCTGGGTCAGGGGCGGCGGCCGAGAGTGCCAGGCTATGACAGCACAGGAGCAGCCAAGAGGAGCAACCTCACATCCAAGGAGCGGTGGCTGCATGGGCACAGGAGGGCCTAGAGGAGCTGCTCCACGTTCAAGGTCAGGAGGGGCATTGGTGAGGAGATAGTCCTTGTCCAAGGTAAGGGGCAGTGAAAGTGGATGTGAGAGTTGGACTGTAAAGAAGGCTGAACGCCGAAGAATTGATGCTTTTGAACTGTGGTGTTGGAGAAGACTCTTGAGAGTCCCTTGGACTTCAAGGAGATCCAACCAGTCCATTCTGAAGGAGATCAGCCCTGGGATTTCTTTGGAAGGAATGATGCTAAAGCTGAAACTCCAGTACTTTGGCCACCTCATGCAAAGACTTGACTCATTGAAAAGACCCTGATGCTGGGAGGGATTGGGGGCAGGAGGAAAAGGGGATGACAGAGGATGAGATGGCTGGATGGCATCACTGACTCGATGGACGTGAGTTTGAGTGAAGTCTGAGAGATGGTCATGGACAATGAGACCTGACATGCTGCAATTCACGGGGTCACAAAGAGTCAGACACAAATTGAGCAACTGAACTGAGAGATAAAAATATATACTCTTGATTTATCAAACCCTAATGTAATTTCAGATTTTCACTTTTTCCTGAGAGATTCAAGTGCCCCAAAACACTTTAACTTTATTATTCTCCCACTCTTAACTTATATGCTATTGTTATAGTGCACTTTAATTCTATAAATTTATTCTTCCCACATGACATTATCATCTTCTAGTTAATATGTATTTATATCTAAAGCCTTTGACTGTGTGGATCATAGCAAACTGTGGAAATTTTTAAGGAGATGGAATACCAGACCACCTTACCTGCCTACTAAGAAACCTGTATTCAGGTCAAGAAGCAACAGTTAGAACCAGGCATGGAACAGACTGGTTCCAAAATGGGAAAGGAGTATGTCAAATCTGTATATGTTATCCTGCTCATTTAACTTATATGCACAATACATATTAAAAATGCCAGGTTGGATGAAGCATAATTTGGAATCAAGATTTCCAGGAGAAATATCAATAACCTCAGATATGCAGGTGATACTACCCTTATGGCAGAAAATGAAGATGAGCTAAAGAGCCTCTTGAAAGTGAAAGAGGAGAGTGAAAAAGCTGGCTTAAAACTCAAGATTCAAAACACTAAGATCATGGCATCCAGTCCCATCATTTCATGGCAAATAGATAGGGAAACAATGGAAACAGTGACAGACTTTATTTTCTTGGACTCCAAAATCACTACAGATGGTGACCACAGCCATGAAATTAAAAGACATTTGCACCTTGGAAGAAAAGCTATGACAAACCTAGACAGCATATTAAAAAGCAGAGACATTACTTTGCCAACAAAGGTCTGTCTAGTCAACACTATGGTTTGTCCAATAGTCACATATGGATGTGAGAGTTGGACCATAAAGAAGGCTGAGTGCCAAAGAATTGATGCTTTTGAACTGGTGTTGGAGAAGACTCTTGAGAGTCCCTTGGACTTGCAATGTGATCCAATCAGTCAATCCTAAAGGAGATCAGCCCTGGGTGTTCTTTGGAAGGACTGATGCTAAAGCTGAAACTCCAATACTTTGGCCACCTGATAAGAAGAATTGACTCATTAGAAAAGACCCTGAAACTAGCAAAGATTGAAGGTAGGAGGAGAAGTGGATGACAGAGGACAATATGGTTGGATGGTATCACCAACTCGATGGACATGAGTTTGATAGGCTCTGGGAGTTGGTGATGAACAGGGAATCCTGGCATGTTGCAATCCATGGGGTCACAAAGAGTCAGATACTGAGCAACTGAACAACAACAATCCGTACAGGTAGCTATTAAATGCAATATATACACTTATACTAAAAGAATGAATAACAATACAATAGAAGGCATATGAAATAAATATACTCAGTCACTCCAAAAGAAGGTGATATGATAGAAAAAGATGATATAAAAACAAAATGGTTGTAGGAATAGATAAATAGGAAGAAGACATTCTAAACGCAAATATATCAGTCATTACACTACATGTATTCAGATCAAATACACCAATTAGAAAATATACCCCAACTGAAAGCCTAATGTTTTTCTAGAGTCCCCATTCCTTTGCAGTCCCTGAACTCTTCCTTTCCCCCCAGTCTTGTGAGACTCTTAAGAATTGTGCCTAGAGTCTCAGCCTCCAGATAATCTCTTCTAGGACTACAGCAGTTACCAGAGGGGACACTGCCCCAAATTTCACGCTTACCTGTATGTTTGTTTCATTACTCTCCTAGATCTTGGCCCAATCATATTGCACTGTCTTATTAGCTCTACCATGCCTTTCTAGCTTTTCTCGTTGTTCTCAGTGGGTGGATGTCCAAATTACTCTGTCTTCTGTTACAGAAACCAAGAATCTTAACAGGAAATGTTTTTCATGAATTAACAACATTAATGTTTGCTTTACTCTATCCCTTACCTTGTGCCATCCTTATGTATGTCAAACCCTCTGCTTTCCATTCTCCAACTATAACAACAAAGTCAAAATTTTATCTTAGAGAAAAGATGGAAAAGCTTAAACACTAACAGTAGTCTTTGTCAGCCACTCCACACATTGTTTGATCTCATGTACTGTAATAATTTTATAAGGTATCATACTGTAGGCATAATAATACTAAGACTCTAAGAATGAAATCAGTTTCCAAGGAACACCCCAAATATGAATCCAGATCTCTCTGATCTTATGTCCAGGCACTGTTTCACTAGATGACATAAACTCTTGAAGAGCTAGTGACTGCCTAAGTAGGAGTATAGTGAGGAAGCAGAAGGAAAATATCTCATTCTCCTATAATCAGGACATGAATCCCATGCAAGCAGCCAACCAGAAGAACACAAGAGGTTTTGTTTGTTTGTTTGTTTGTTTTAAATAAAATAAACTCAAAAGAGGCAGAGAGCATCATCCAACCTCTCCCCATGCCTAACCAGAATTATCCTTACTATACCTGGCTAAACAGTTTCAAGTGCTTCCCCTGATGAACAGTCCTTTACCAATGGGACCAACTGAATACCTAAGAATCTTCTTTTTCTTAGGAAGCTAGATTCTGGTGCAGGATGAATTACTCTTAAAGGTAAATCACAGAGAACCTTGATCTCATGAGATTTAGATTCTGAATGGTCCAGCCTCTTTGCTTAAGTAAGATTCTGTCTATTTCCAGACCTCTTCATAATGTTAGTTCTTTGACCATTTATTATATTCCAGACACTGATTCAAATACAACACAGACCAAAGCAGACAAAGTCCTTGCTTTCATGGAGTTTAGAGTTTAGTGGAGAGGATAGCATTTACAAATCATCACATAATGCTATGCTGGTGATTGTTTAAAAATTTGCTCTCTGGTAGGAAGCTGGTAGGGGAAGTAAGCTCTTATTTGTAGCATTTGCCCATCCAAACATCCACTGTGACTGATTCAGTATATCATGGTTCTGTAACTAAATGTGGAGCTGATTATGTATAATTGAAGAGATATACAAAATGAGCTCTCACAAGACAGTATGAACCCATCCCAGTGCATCACTGATGATAATAAGTGGAAATGAGATATGTGTCCTAAAGCAAGTGAACCTCATTCTAATTCTACAAGACATCTAACAAGGGAACCAGGCTCAGTCTGCATGGTTATGACAGGCACCTTTGAGGAAGTGATGCTTGTGCCGGGATCTCAAAGATGAAGTGATATGGCTTTACTTGTAGCTCAGTCGGTAAAGAATCTGCCTGCAATGCAGGAGACCTGGGTCCCATTCCTGGGTTGGGAAGATCCCCTGGAGAAGGAAATGACAATCCACTCCAGTATTCTTGCCTGGAGAGCCCATGGACAAAGAAGCCTGGAGGGCTACAGCCCATGGGATCCCAAGAATGACTAAACCACCACCACCAGGCAAAGAGTGAGCAAAGAGCCAGACAGTGGAGTGCAGCCCACTGTGGTTTATATATGAGTAGGTTGGAGACAGAAAGCAGCAGGTGAGGAGTTGGAAGGTCTGTCTCCATCTTAGTCCATTCTGCTCTGTTCCTGCCTGCTCAATTCCCAGTTTCCTGCTACTAGCAAAAGCTGAAGAATGTATAAACCCCTGAAAAGGAACAAATGCACTTGAAGCACTTGGGAGAACATTGCTCACATTATAGGAGCATAATCCTGGGACCAGCAGCCTCCTTCACCAACATTTGCATGAAATTGACTGAAGGTACCAAACAAGAATCTGGATTTCAAGAGCCTGACAGATTTGCTCAGCTATTCTCAGCCAATGACACAGCTTTTCTCCCTAAAGTTTGAGATGTACTTCCTTATTAGACTTTTAAAAAAATGAAAGAAATGGTACAAATGGAGAGAGGGAGGGAGATGAGAACAGAAAATGATTGCACATTGAAATAAATGTGCTACTTGAGAAAATTATAAGTGCCTAAAAACAGGAGTTTATAATGAAACTGCTTTCTCAAGCATAACTATAGCATCACTATTCCAATGCAAAGATACAATAAACTGACTCCTTAGATTTAATAAGATGGGTGGTATATTAAATAAATGCCAACTGATTATTAAAGATCTTTTTATTGAGGATTTACAGCTATGTCATCAAATAACTGAGTAGTATTCAGGTATAATAAGACCCACATGAGAAACTTAATTTAAAGTAGTGCAAAGAACCAAAAACACTATTGCAAACAGACCATGAAAACTTGGAAAATAGATAAGTTAAGAGGCAAAAAACATCCCATCAAATTATTGTCAATAGTGGGGGCTGAGGCAATGAGGGAGGACAAAATATCATTTACATATGAGTCAACGAAATAGCTGTTCAAAAGCGCTACAGCATGACAGAATGGCACACTCTGCAGGTAGGTGTCCCCCACCCCCCCATCCCCCCACCCCAGGGGCTGATCTGGCCTGCCTTTTTTTCCTTTGGAAAGAAAATTAACTTTTTCAGTGTGAATTTTCTGTAGTGAAGAAACCCTAGGGTTTCTTAGACAATGACTCTGTCTTCCGAAGTAAAAATGAACTTTAACAGCAAATAGCTTGTGCTCTACCACAGACCTCAGGCTCCTGAGGGAGCTGGACAAAGCAAGAGGGAAAGGCATAGAGAGCAGTGAGAGCTAGGCAGGGGAGGGTGGGATGGAAGGAGAGAGGGGGGAGGAAGTGGACTAGCAGAGGCAGTGGGAGGTGGAGAAAGGAGAGAGGTGGGGAGGGAGGAGAGGGAGAAGGGGGAGGAAGCTGGGCGAAGATGGAGAGGCAGCATGTGTGGAGGGAAGAGGAGCTAAGATAATTGCCTAAGAGAAAATTGAGATTTCTTTCTAGGCTTACCTTTCACACATTGAATAAGGTACTCCAAAATTTAGGCTTCACCAGTTTCCTTACAAGTCAAATGAAAGAGTTGAGCTAGAAGAAAGATTGAGGGCAGGAGGAGAAGGGGACGACCGAGGATGAGATGGTTGGCTGGCATCACCAACTCGATGGACATGGGTTTGGGTGGACTCCGGGAGTTGGTGATGGAGTGAGAGGCCTGGTGCGCTGCAGTTCATGGGGTCGCAAAGAGTCGGCCACAACTGAGTGACTGAACTGAACTGAGCTAGGAGACCACCAAATTCCCGGTGAATTCTATCCTTCCTTCTATTCTCAAGACCAGTCCTTGGGCCCTTTGGTAAAGTTCCCTGGAGTAGAAGCAAAACCTTGCGAAGTAACCAAAGCTTCTTGTAGTAGGGAGAGCGAGACTGAGACCCAGAGGAGCAAGGAGATAGCTGCCAGGGTAATCATTACACCCTCTTGATTCCCACGGCTCTTTGGGATGTTTTGAAGCACTCTCACGGTTGGTATCACGTACTCCTTGCTAGGCGGGCAAGGAGAGTCCTGTCAGCTCCATTGCACAGAGAAGGCAGCTGAGCTCAGGACTTGCATGCTGACTGGCTTGTGGGTGGCCGGACCCCTCCACAATTCAGTGCCAGCCTGGTGGGCGGGTGGGGTGGGTACCTCACGGGCACGAGCAGAACTCTCCAAGACAGGAAGCCTGACCACATGCTCAGGCAACCACGTGCTCAGGCAGAGCGGTGAGGACACAGCTTCACAACCCAGCCGCCACTCACCTTTCGCCCACAAAGGCCAAGGGGATGTTATGGACAGTATAGAAAAAAGAGCCCCAACATGGCACTATTGACAAACGACTCCATTTAGAGTCTATATTTTAGACACCTTGTTCTTAGCCACAAGTGACACGTAATTTATCCCTAAACAACCAGCCTTTATATCTTGGTACCTGAGGCTTTAGGTTAAGACACGTGGATGTCCCTCGTATATCTGTTCTCCTTCAGGACCTGTCGGCGACCCCACCCCCCAGGAACCACCCAGGGGCAACAAGGCTACTTCCTTTCCCTCCAAAAAGACTTCAATAAAAGCACAGGAATTATCCCTAAAATACACAAAGCAATTCTTCACAAAGGTAGGAAAGAAGGCACCTAGGCTATGAACAAAACAGGGAGCAGAAAATTACCCAAAGAAAATGAAGAAGGGGAAATGAGTATTTCTGTCTCCTCCACCCCTCTTATATCACAGGCTGGGATCGTGGTGGTTCTATACTGCAGAGGGACATCCGTCACCACTAATCAATACACGGGGTGTTAGTCATGGATGATAAATTTGAAAGGGATTATAACTGTAAACAGTGATCAATAGAGACTTGCTGGAGGAGACAGAGAGGAAAAAACAACCTGAAAATGTTACATGGTTAATAAAGTAAGGGTGGGGGAGGGTCAGTCTGAAACAAAACTCCAAGGGGCCTACCTTGTTCTAGCTCCTTCTCTTAAGGGAGGTGGGATGGAAAGGAGAGGGGATAAATAACCCTCCTCCAGACTTCTGTGCAAGACTATTGCTACTAAAAGGGTGCATTATTAATTTACAGCATATTTGCTGATCCTACTGGTTGGAAGGCACATTCGCGACTAGCATTTGGTTGAAGATATGTTCCTGGATCAGAGCTAGCATTACTTAAAGCCCCCAGAGTATAGTGTGCCCTTTCCCCACTCCCAACCCACCCCCATCCTCTTCCCTCCCTCCTGCCTCTCCTCTTCTCTTCT
>SJXQ01006639.1:24527-38090 GCA_006408695.1 Aepyceros melampus
CCCAGCACATGACTGAGCAGTGCATTCACAAGTGTGACATCCCTCTCTGCAAACAAATATACCCTGAAACCAAGCAAAGGGGAAAAAAAATGCAGGGAGCCTCCGCTGCTCACCCATAGATGAATGGAACTATCCGTCTTGTCACCAGGGGTCGGAGTGAGAGGTTACTCCAAGTCTATACCTTAGCTTCTCTGCTGACGTTTGCAAGGAACTTCCTTAAAAATAAAACAAAATAAAGAGTGAAAAAAAGAATCCTGCCACATCAAGCACTTAGCCGGTCCCTCTAGAACCCTTTCCAGCTCGTGTCTTCTCACCACCTTTGGAGTCGCAGCTCCAGGCCTGACATATAAATTTTTTTTCCACTGACCTTTTAGTGTCCTTTCTGCCAGAGTGTGTAAACCATAAGCTGATATATGAAGGCAATTTTTAGTGGTGCCACTTGTATCTGAGTGATTGCACACACTTTACGTTTCTGGCCTGCCACCCTTTCCACCTTTCAAAGATCTCTCTATTTTCTTTTAAGGGAACTGCAACAAAGGTGAAAGCAAGTTAACTGCTTCAAGACTCTGATGGCCAGAAGCACCTGTTTGCAGGATTCATAACTGGCTAGGCCCATCTTCAAAGCTGGAGTCTTTCTTTACTGCTCTGGGGATCAGCAGGGCAGGGGTAGTGGGGAAGAGAGGTTACAGGGGCACCTCATCCCTCCATCCCACAGCCACAACCAGTACTGACAGGCATCAAAGCTCCAAGCCTTGCTGAAGACTCAGAGGCCACAGAGTCATTGTCTCCATCAGTCTCGACAGCCTGGGCCTCTGGGGACTTCCTTGGTCAGAGTTCAGCGGTAGGGGGGATGCGGTGGAGGAGTAAGTGGGCGTGAATCCAGAAAAAATATCTGACTAAACTCCACCACCCAGCCACAATGCCCTCACCCCCTCAAAGGCAAGACTGCTGCTTTCCCTCAGCATGGCCACAGGTTCAGTCCTGTTAGGCTCTGAAACATGGCCTGGTCTCAGAAGAGAGATGGTAAGTAGCGCAAGAGGAGGCAACATTCACTATTCATATTCCAGCTGGGTTGGAGGCTACAGAAAAAGTGTGGCATCCACACCACCCCAGGATAGTCCCTGTCCTTGTTCTTACGGTAGCTCACAAGGGCTCAGCATCAAAGGAGAAGTAAGAGGACCCCACCAGGTGATAAGGAGCACATAACTAGGGAGGAAGAATAAAAGAGAGTAGGACTGAGTTTGATGAAGCGAATCTTGTCTACTAACATCCTCCATGTAGGAGCAGCATGGGTGAGTGAGTCCTGCAATGGGAATGAGGCTCCAAGTGGAACCACTTCAAGACCACTCTGCCGCCATGCCATTATTGCCCTTCTATTGCCAACTTTGGAGGATCAGAGTTCGATTTCATTAAGCAGTCCCTTTCGCTGAGACCTGTCTCCAGAAGGCTGAATAAGAAGGCCTACCCACCTCAGGTAAGACCCATGTTCACTCCCAGGCATTAGGCCCCAGTTATACCAAGAGTCTACAAATGTCTAGGCAGCTGATGAAGATACCCATCACTGAAACACCTGTGACTTAGAAAGACTCTCACTGAGCTTTTCACCTTAAGTCCATGTCCTTGCCTGTGTGTTTAACCATCTGTGGGCAGATCACAGCAATTTCCTACTAACAGTAAGACTATAAGATTAAAAAACTTTCTTAATGTATTATTCAAAATTCTAGCTTAAATTTCTCACTCAAACTCTAAATTTGAGTGATAAAGAAAGCAAGGGAATATAGCTAGTTTCTGGGAATTGCCAAATCTGAGGAACATCTGATTTTTGCCACTGGCCACAGAGAAAAGGACTACTAAAACACAACAGAGATATGCGGCAATTATAAGTTAGTATAAGGCTGTATCTCCCCAACAATGTCCTTGGGAAGATGCTCAAAACCTGAGCATGTATTCGAGAGTATTTTGAGTATGTAAAAATCCTCCATTATAGATGTGGAAGCTGAGAAAAGGATGAGAAGTTAGGGATCAACCAATGGCCGAAATAGCACAGGAGAAGCAGATGGGAAAGGATACAGGCAAGTGGCTAGTATACCTATGTCTTATGCCAGACCCTGGGAAGGGGAGGGGAGCTCCAAAGAAAGACCCATCAAGCATCCTCTACCAGGACCCTGGCCTGAGTACCTATTGCAGGAAAAGTGACCAAGTTCTATCTACCATAGGGTCATCTGGTGGTGACCACAGAGCTGGAAAGCCCAGAACATTCCACAGAAAAGAAGTGCTGGGAGCCACAGCCTCCACCTCCTTCCTGGCTGAACACCATCTTGATTGAGGTTTCTAGCTCCAAGGGCTATGGAGGACATGGCCAGTGGTAACCATGTTTGTCAGGAACCAAGAACTCCAAAATAGCAGCAGTACTCCTGGGGGTTTGAGCTTAGGCAACTTCCTCTTCATAAAATGGTAACAAGACTTTAAGAATTACTCCGGTGAGAATATCGGGATAGCAATGGTGGCAGCCCAGAATTGTCAATCTTCAATTCCACTGATTTTTTCTGCACTACATGCCACTTCTCAAATAATCTGCCATATTCAGCCTTTCTCAAAAGAATAAGTGGGACTCAGAGGTTGAAAAGGGGAAAGGATGTTTTGTCCTCTTGAATTCTGGACTCAAATTCTTCTGGACTGTTAAGAATTCTGTACTGTTTGCAGAGTGGCCAATAGCAAAGGGCAAGATTGAGGAAGGTCAAGAGAACTAAAAGACATTTTAAAAACATCAACTAATCAACTAATGAACAGAGTCGTGCCAAAATTAGTTGGAAGATACAGCCTGTGACTTCTCCTTGAAGTCTTGAGCATGTCTTCCCAGGCTCCCACCTATCAGAGTAATGGTTCTGTACCCTCACTCTTGCCCAGGTGGCGAATCTGACAGTCCTTCCTGCCCATTTCTTCATCTGGCAGATGGAGAGAGGATGAAGAAGAAACTGCTCACAGAAGGGCTGTCCTCAGAGAAGTTTAGAGGGAAGGTCGAGTTTCCAGTGGCACAGGAGAAGGCACCCCATTCCATTGCTTCCCGAGGTAAGGGGTGATATCAAGGATGCCAGAGGCTTTTTCTAGGTGCTTTTCACAATTCGAGTAAAAACAGGGTGATATCAAAGCAGGAGTTCAAAAGCATCTTGTCCCAGAAGCAAAAACTTTCCTTACTTATCTCTCCAAAGGGGAAAATCAGCAAAGACCGCTTGTTTCAAAAGTCAGTTCATTCATTCATGCATTTTTTCTATTCATTCACTTATTCATTCATGAAGTATTTATTGAGCCCTGCTTTATGAAGGGACCTATGCTAAGACTAAAATAAATATGATCCCCACCCTATGGAGCTGACAGTTCCACGAGGAAGTTAGACATTATGCTCATAAATGCACAAGAAAATGTGAAATTACTACTGCAGAAGTACTACACAATAGAAGCACATGAGGCAATGAAAGCTTATACTAAGGGAAGATAACTGAGTTGAGGGATGCGGAGAATTACCTGAGGAGTAAACAGAGAGATGAGGTTGAGGAGGAGCTATCTAGGTGAATGGGGTTATGGAGTGAGTTCCAAGTAGGGGAAACAACAAATGCAAATCCCTGTGGCAGGAGAGGGCATGGCAAGGGTGCTGGTATAGATGGAGGGCAGAGACCGGGTGAGACGCAGGACAAGGCTGAAGACACAGGCAGAAACCTGACCATGCATGTGTGGAGTGTCTTAAAGATTGAGGTCTTTACCCTAAAACCAGTGGGAAGCCACTGAGGAGTTTTTCCACTGATAGAGGAAGTGACACACCAGAGCTGAAGTTCAAAAACCTCCTGCTGGTTTGCATGTGAAGAAGGAATTTGAATGAGACTAGAATGAAAGAGGAGAGCCAGTAAGGGGATGGTCTGCCAGCTCCAGCAAGGTTATGGCGACTTGGATCAGGGTATTCAAATGATGACAGAGCCAAGTGGATTGACTCAGATGATTTAGGCGGTAATGCAACATATCTGGGTTTCATCAGAATGATTACGGAAGATGAGGGAGGGAAAGGTAATTAGGAATAACTTGTAGTTTTCAAGCCAATGCGAGCAAACTATTTCTCCTAGAAAGCAGAAGTATGAAGCCCTCTGTCATAGGCATATGAATTATTTTAGGTAGAGAGCACTGTTGCTGGAAAGCAATGGAAAGTGCTAAAGAGATGTGCCGGAGACCTACCTATAAAACCACATCTCCTCAAGGATGGTCAGAAGTCCCACGAATCCATGCACAGTATGTTCTCCCCACACCTCCCTCTTCTCCCCACTCTCTGAATCACTGGCGCACATCAGACGGCTTGGCACAAACTAAATGCCCCATCTTAAGAGAGAAGGAGAAGTCAGAAGACCAGTTCCACCAGGATTTATAGGTTTGCCCTTCAATAAGACTCGCAACTTCTATGCTCCTCAACTTGAGGGCAATAAACTAGATTCATGGTTTCTGGTGCTTCTCAGAAACCAAGTTTTCTGGAGCATCTACATAGCCACTGGGGTTTGCACCCCAACATACACCTTCCTCCACTTCACTCCATCCCAAACCATCAAATCCTTATTTCTCTTATTGATGTGTTTGCCTGATGGGTTATTGTAAAGGCAGTGCTTTCCTTTGGGGAGAAAAAAAAAAAATGTTTCCCAGAAAAAGTAAGAAAATACTTGTCCCCAAGACAGGCCTCAGATCTCTAAACAGAACAGAGATTCTACTTGGGGTTCCTAAGGGTAAGGACAGTAAACATCAGAAAGGAGAATCTCCTTAGGTGCTGGCTTTCCACCATGAAGTAGAGGCGTCCATGGCGGTTCAGGCGGTAAAGAATCTGCCTACAAAGCAGGAGGCCCAGGTTCGATCCTTGGAACAGGAAGATCCCCTGCAGAAGGGAATGGATACCCACTCCAAAATTTTTACCTCGAGGACTCCATAAACAGAGGAGCCTGGCAGGCTATAGTCCATGGGGTCGCAAAGAGTCGGACACGACTGAGCGACTAAATCTTAAAAGAAAATCTCCTAGATGATGACTCTCCACCAAAGGGGATTAAAACACACATACACCTCCGAGTTTCAAGCAGCAGCCACAGCATCATTTCCCTCAGGAAAAAAGACTCCCTACTGTCTGCTTTCCATGACCTTCCAGGTGCCACCACACCTCACCCTTCAGGTCGCCCTCAGGCCCTCCCATGGCCCAGTGAGGTAAAGTCAGGTAAAGGAGATGTAGTTTAGATAAACTGTAGTCTTCTTCTGCCCCTCCCTTCATGGCTCACTGTCTCATCTCCCCAGCCTCTCTAGTTTTTAGGAGAAAGGTTTCATTACTGAGCGCAGCCAGGAGTCAGAGGAGCCCCTGATTGATGCTGTCAGTCAGATGAAGAGCTCTTGTGGCAGAAACTGTCTTTTCTTCATTAAGTTTGAAAACATGCCCACAGGCTAGTCTGTGATCTGCTCATCAATAAATAGAAATATACTGAGAGACCCAAATTCATGCCAGGCTTTGGTCAAGAAAGGATGTACCCCTTGTCAATTTGCTGCCTCAAGTAAGAATTCCTAAAATCCCCTGCCTTCCCTCACCTCAGCCTGAGGTCTGAGAGGCCAGGGGAAAGAATCATCATTTTTGATGTGAGGCTCTCCTTGAGAGTGCCATCCCTGTAACTGCCTCCCATCTGTGGGACAGAAAGGGCTCCCATCTCTGATTCTTTCCAGGACCATCTGGGGAACAGGTCCAGGAAGAGGGGATGCTGGCAGAGCTCTGAGCATGTCACCAAGGCATCTCCTCAGCACAGCCTCCAGGGACTCCAGGAAGGCTCAAGATAGTAGGGACTGGGTTTACCAGGATGCCCAAATGTCTGTACAAGAATGCAGGACAAGAGGCAAGGACTGCTAATGGGCTAGTATAGAATGAAGAGAGAAGGGAAGTGAAAAAGGGAGTGGAGGGGAGGAAAGAAAATACTGCTCAGAAAAGCCAAGCAGGATGTCCCTTACCCTGCCTTAGGAAATAAAATGAAAAAGAGCTCTACTTTCTGCCATCAAAAGCAAGAGAACAAGAGAGACCAAACACAGAAAACAATGACAAAAAGAGCAAAAGCACCACAACTGCCATCAAGCCGACAGGCATTAGCTTAAGAGCTCTAACCTGTGGGTTTTTAACAATTAACTTTTAAAGTGATTTGTTCACCAATCCACCTTGATTTCATTATGTGGGGTAATGTCAATATTGGCAGGCTTTTACTAAAATTCTGGCTGTGCAGAGATAATGCCATCAAGGCTGGGTGCCTGGGCCATGGGGTGAGGACGGGGGTAGGAGGCTGTTCTCACATTGTTTGGCTCATGATTTTCATTTTCTTGCTTTTTTTTTTTTTCCTTCTCATCACCAGACTTTGCTCTTTTCCTTGCCAAGGAGCATTACTTCTCATTGAATTGCAGCCTCTGGTGGCAGTTTCACAGACAGGCTCAAAAGGCAGTGGTGACTGGCCATGCAGTCTTGTCCTTGAACACGTTACTTCTCAATTTCTCCCAATTTCATCTAGGAAATTTGAGGTCTCTGCTGGTGTTCATTCAAAAAACATTTTATGTCAGGGTTTTGTAAATGTCCCTTATATCATTTTATTTAACAATTTTTAAGAGCCAATCTTCATGCATTCATGCATTCATTCAACTAAGTAATTGGTCGCTCACCATGAGCCACAATCTCCATCCCCTTGTGTGGAGATGAAAGAGGAAAAAGTATTTCAAAGCATTAATGGGGCACCATGGAACATGGAGAGCATCCTACTAAGATCAGAAGATCAGCAGAAGCCTCCCACATGAGGTGGAACTAGAGGTACCTCTGAAAAGAGCAGGACATAGCAAGGAAGAGTGTAGGGAGCTGGAAAAAGAGAACACAGGTAATGGGAAAACCATGTCTAAAGGGCCAGAAGGCAGAGAAGCAGAACATGATGTCCTTGAAGAAATATCATAGGAATAAATCATGTTAAAACAGTACTTACTCTTTGCAAGACCCCATGAAGCACTTCATATATATTATTTCATTTAATGTTCAGAACAACTCTGGAAGGTATATAGTGTTGTTACTCTTAGATTCAGATAATCCCTCTAGCATTTTATCTAAGGAAACATTTTCTTGTTTCTCTCTAGAAGTTCCCCTACTCCCATTAAAAAAAAAAGAGAGAGAGAGAGAGAAAAGGCATAAGACTTTTTTTTAATATAAAGGATACTATTGACCTTGCTTCTACCCAGAATTTAGTAAAAGAGATTAGATTAGCCCTACTGCCTAAAACAACAACAACAAAAAGCAAACAACATTTATTTTAAAAACTGGTTTTCCAAACCAGACATCAGACATGGCAGGTCAATGATCCCTGAGAGATGCTCCTACCATTGGCCCAACTTAACTTCCTGGAGAGAATTTCCAGGTCACAGTGGAAGGCGAGGGATCCACACAGAGCCCCGTGGTATCCCTGAGTTGAAGAAACAGAGCTGAGAGTCCTAGAGATAATTAAGTTTTCAGGGCAGAGTAATAGAGATGAAAACAATGTACAGAAAGAGAATTCTGGAAATCTTAAGAAGTCTGGGCCCTCTAGTGTTAAGTTGAGCACTGATCTGCTATGGCAGAAAGTGAAGAGGAGCTAAAAAGCCTCTTGATGAAAGTGAAAGAGGAGAGTGAAAAAGTTGGCTTAAAGCTCAACATTCAGAAAACGAAGATCATGGCATCTGATCCCACCACTTCATGGGACATAGATGGGGAAACAGTAGAAACAGTGTCAGACTTTATTTTTTTGGGCTCCAAAATCATTGCAGATGGTGACTGGAGCTTATCCAAGACTGGGGCTGGGGGAGGGGCAGGCTGTGGGGGTGGGCTAAATGGGGCCAGTAGGGGGAGGTCATTAGAAAAACTTAGAGTTGAAAAGAAACAGCACCCCCTTCCGCCAGCCAGAGTGCAAAAACCTAATAATTATACAAAAAACAATTTTGCTTTAGTAGCAGGGAAAATTAGCCCTAGACTACACTACTCTAATCCTGCCTAACAAATCATAGAAACAAGACGTGAAGGCTCAAACTATTTTCAAGTAGTTTAAAAATGTCCCAGAAAATAAAACTCATAAATATTTAAGGATATACTAAAATATATAACACCAAACAAGATAAAACTCTTAGTATCTAGTGTCCAACTCAAAATGGCCAGGCATGCAAAGAAGCAAAAAAATATAACCATAGTTTGCTGCTGCTGCTGAGTCACTTCAGTCGTGTCCGACTCTGTGCTACCCCACAGACAGCAGCCCACCAGGCTCTGCCATCCCTGGGATTCTCCAGGCAAGAACACTGGAGTGGGTTGCCATTTCCTTCTCCAATGCATGAAAGTAAAAAGTGAAAGTGATTAGAAGAAGAATAAATTAAAATTGACTCAGAATTGATACTGACAATATAATTCATAGACAAGGACATTAAAAGAATTGTTGAAACTATATTTCATATGTTCAAGAAGATAAAGGAATAATTTAGCTTGTTAATTGAGACATGAGAGATATAGACAAGGCTCAAATCTAACTTCTAAACATAAAAATGGAGATAAAATACATACCAGATTAGATTAAGAACAGGTTAGACATTGCAAAAGAGAGCATTGATAAACTTGAAAATATAGCAATGGAAACTTTCCAAAATGGAAAAAAAAAAAAAAAAAAATATAGACAAGGACATTAAAAGAATTGTTGAAACTATATTTCATATGTTCAAGAAGATAAAGGAATAATTTAGCTTGTTAATTGAGACATGAGAGATATAGACAAGGCTCAAATCTAACTTCTAAACATAAAAATGGAGATAAAATACATACCAGATTAGATTAAGAACAGGTTAGACATTGCAAAAGAGAGCATTGATAAACTTGAAAATATAGCAATGGAAACTTTCCAAAATGGAAAAAAAAAAAAAAAAAAAGAACCTGTGAACTGGGAGACAGGATGAATATTCCTGTTATTTAAATCTCTGAAAGAGAGAGAGACATAAGATTATAAGAGCCTGAATATTCATGTTATTTAAGTCTCTGGAAGGGGGAAGGACATAAAATAATATTTAAAAAGAATATTGGCTGAAAAATATCCAATTTGATGAAAATTATAAACCACATAACCAAGAAGCTCAGTGAACTCCAAGCACAAGAAACATGAGGAAAACCAAACACAGTCACATCAAATTTCTTCAGTTCAATGATAAAGAGGAAATCTTAAAAGCAAGCAGGGCAGGGAAAACACATTACATACAGAGGAACAAAGATAAAAAATTGAAACAGATTTTCCCTTGAAAGTGATGCAAACTAGAACACAACGGAGTGAATGGTGGAAAAGTGTCAACATATAATTCTTTACTTAGTAAAAATGAATAATTTTTTTAGACATTCAAAAGGTAAAAGAATTCATTATGAGTAGATTTGCATTATAAAAATATTAAAAGAACTACTTCAAGCAGAAGGGAAATGATAGCAGATGTAAATCTGAAGCTACGTAAAGAAATGAAGAGTACTAGAAATATTAACTAAATGGGCACAAATATACTTTTAAACATAGCTCAACTCCAGAAAAATAAATGACCCAATCAAAAAATGGGCCAAAGAACTAAATAGACAATTCTCCAAAGAAGACATACGAATGGCTAACAAACACATGAAAAGATGCTCAACATCACTCATTATCAGAGAAATGCAAATCAAAACTACAATGAGGTACGATTTCNGACAAACAACTAATCTCAAAAATATACAAGCAGCTTATGCAGCTCAACTCCAGAAAAATAAATGACCCATTGTGTATATGTACCACAGCTTTCTTATCCATTCATCTGCTGATGGACATCTAGGTTGCTAACAAACACATGAAAAGATGCTCAACATCACTCATTATCAGAGAAATGCAAATCAAAACCACAATGAGGTACCATTTCACACCAGTCAGAATGGCTGCGATCCAAAAGTCAACAAGCAATAAATGCTGGAGAGGGTGTGGAGAAAAGGGAACCCTCTTACACTGTTGGTGGGAATGCAAATTAGTACAACCACTATGGAGAACAGTGTGGAGATTCCTCAAAAAATTGCAAATAGAAATGCCATTTATCCTTAAAGGGAGCTGCCAGGTGGAGGATAGGGAGCGCCTCCCTTTGTTTTGTTGTGCAACACCACCTCAGGGCAATTTGACTTCTAAGCCCACTGTCTTTGAGTGTATGGTTAAGAATTTTAAGAAAGAATTTCCTGGGGGTTATGGTGTAAAATTGAGTTCTGGAAAACTGTGATCCTTTGTACACTGGAGTGGCCCTCCTTTGGGGTCAGATGACCCTCAAAAGGGACCTTAGACATGCCCACTGTCCGAGCAACGCCTATAGTTATAACAGGAGACCTCAACCACCTGGACCAATTCCTATATTTGGATCAGTGGTTGGACATTGCCCAGTTAAGGCCCCCTTGAATTCGATTCTAGGCCACAGGTCAGGGACAGTGTAAGGTGCTAGTAGCTCAACCAAAGAAAAGGGCCTTGTGCCAAGAGAAGGAACCACCTATCCTTCAGAGTGAAGCTGAAGAAGTGTTCCCACTGCCCCCACCTTACACCCCCACACTGCCCCACTGAGAGCAGCAGATCTGCAACATTTATCCTTAAAGGGAGCTGCCAGGTGGAGGATAGTGAGTGCCTCCCTTTGTTTTGTTGTGCAACACCACCTCAGGGCAATTTGACTTCTAAGCCCACTGTCTTTGAGTGTACGGTTAAGAATTTTAAGAAAGAATTCCCTGGGGGTTATGGTGTAAAATTGAGTTCTGGAAAACTGTGATCCTTTTACACTGGAGTGGCCCTCCTTTGGGGTCAGATGACCCTCAAAAGGGACCTTAGACGTGCCCACTGTCCGAGCAACGCCTATAGTTATAACAGGAGACCTCAACCACCCAGACCAATTCCTATATTTGGATCAGTGGTTGGACATTGCCCAGTTAAGGCCCCCTTGAGTTCGATTCTAGGCCACAGGTCAGGGACAGTGTAAGGTGCTAGTAGCTCAACCAAAGAAAAGGGCCTTGCGCCAAGAGAAGGAACCACCTATCCTCCAGAGTGAAGCTGAAGAAGTGTTCCCACTGCCCCCACCTTACACCCCCACACTGCCCCACTGAGAGCAGCAGATCTGCATTTACCAGACAGACTGTTGCCTTCCGTCTCACCTCCTCCTGATGCTCCTAAGCCATGGTGCCCCTGTGTCCAGCTACCCTAGAACTGACAGGTAGACACCTCCAGTCAGCTCAGGGAGCAGCAGCCTCAGCACTACAAATGCCCTTATGAGAAACTCAAGGGCTGGAACATTTTGCTGCTGATGGCACCCTACAAGAGGGAGGACCTGTTTTTTTACTACCAGCTTTTTTCCATGACTGATCTTAACTGGAAACATTACACCCCCTTCTACTCTGAAAAGCCCCAGGCACTGGTTGATTTCTTAGAATCCATCTTCCAGACCCAACACCCCATCTGGGTAGACTGCCAGCAGTTTCTCCTCACCCTGTTCAATACAGAGGAACATCAAGAGTCATGACAGAGGCTCAAAAATGGCTCCAGGACAATGTCCCAGGGGGTCAATTAGACTTGGAGAACTGGGCTTGGGACAACTTCCCAGAGGAAGAGCCTCGCTGGGACCCAAATACCAAGGAGGGAAGAAACCTCCCTTGGAGGTTGGAGAGGGATTGACAGGCCCCTCTCAGGGGGTAAAGACCAGGGCTAAGAAGCCTACTAACATTGCTAAGACCACTGAGGTGCTACCAAAATAAAATAAAATAAAATAAAACAAAACAAAATAAAAATGAAAGCCTGGCTGATTTCTATGAAATGCTGTGTGAAGCCTTCTGGGTCTATACCTCTTTTGATCCTGAAACCCCTGAAAATCAATAGATGATAAATGCAGCCTTTGTGGGACAGGCACAATATAACATTAAAAAAAATAATAATAATTGCAGAAGTTAGAAGGATTTGCCGGCGAAAATGCCACAGAACTGCTAGAAATAGCCAACAAACTGTCAATCACGACCAAACAGCACATTGAGAAACAGAAAAGAGGATGAAGCAAAAAGCCACACTCTTGGCAGCTGCCCTGTCAAAGCCTGCACCCCCAGTGGGACCACCTCATAAGGCAAGAGGCCCAGATCCGAAAAGGACAATTTCCCCCAGCCTTGATCAGTGTGCCTATTGCAAGGAAATGGGGCACTGGAAAATGAATGCCTCAGTCACCCTGAGAAGAAAACCAAAGCAGCAGGTGCAGTTCAACCCAAGCCACCCAGTGCTAATCTGGGCTAGCTGGAGTAGGATCTGACTAGACGGGACTGGGGTCTCTCCAACTGGGCCCCCGAGAGCCCATGATCAGAGTTCAAGTAGGGGGCCATCCCATGGACTTTATGATGGACACTGGTACTGAGCATTCAGTGGTCACCCAGCAGGGAGTCTCCCTCTAGGGAAAAGAAGCCACCATCATCAAGGCCACAGGTGCCCAGACCCACAGGTTGTTTTGTAGTCCTTAACTATGCTGACTGGGGGGTCATGAGGTAGGGTACAAATTCCTCTACCCGCCCAACTGCCCCATTCTCTTGATGGGAAGAGACCTGCTTGCTAAGATGGGGGCCCAGATTTCCTTTTCTGCTGATGGGTCAGCTCGGCTAAAGCTAGCAGGACCACCCTCCTCCTTGATTGTGCTCTTGCTGTAAGGAGAGAAGAATGGTGCTTATATTCCTCCCCTCCAGGAGAATGGATCATTCCTCCTGAATTAGAGACTGGATACCCACTGGTTTGGGCTGAGGAAAATCCTCCAGGTCTGGCAAAACACCATGCTCCCATCCTGATTGATCTGAAACCTGGAGCTCAGCTTGTAAAACTGCAACAGTGTCCAATTCCCCAGGAGGCCCAACTGGGAATGCAGGCTCATTTAGAAAGACTACTCTAACACAGACTTCTGATGAAATGCCAGCCACCCTATAGCACCCCATTACTGCCTGTGAAGAAGCCAGGGGTGCATGACTACTGTCTGGTTCAAGACTTAAGAGCTGTAAGTGAGGCAACAATTACTCTACACCTGGCAGTGCCTAATCCGTACATCCTACTAGGATCCCTTCCACAGCTGAATGGTTTACTTGCTTGGACTTGAAAGATGCCTCTGGGTTGTATCTGTCAGCCCATGACTATTTGCCTTTGAGTGGGAAAACCCTCACATGAGAAACAAGGAACAGCTCACCTGGATGAGGCATCCTCAGTGATTCAAGTACTCCCCTACTCTTTTCAGCAGAGATTTGGCCGCTAAATTGCCTAAATTTCCTGGACAGGAGTTAGACTGTGTCCTGTTACAATACGTTGGAGACCTTCTGCTGGCCAGCACAATGCAAGTTTGGTGCCTAGAAGGAACAAAACCCCTCCTCTCTTTGTTAATGGAAGCTGGGTACCAGGTACCAAAGAAAAAGGCACAGATCTCTAAAAGACAAGTCAGATATCTAGGTTTTGACATCATGCAGGGCAAATGAATGCTGGGAACTGAAAG
>SJXQ01006639.1:46506-73386 GCA_006408695.1 Aepyceros melampus
ATATACATATATATGTATTTATATATTTATGTATGTATAAAAATGGTATAAAAATACCAAAAATGGCATTTTTTGGTATATGTATATGTATATATAAAAATGGTGTTTTTGGTATATGTATATATGGTATCTAGAAAAAATGATGAACATATTTTCATGGAAGGAATAGAGATGCAGATGTAGAGAACGGACCGGACTTGTGAACACAATCAGAGAAGGAGAGGGTGGGACGAACAGAGAAAGTAGCACTGACATATATACACTACCACGTGTGAAATAGATGGCTGGTTGGAAGCTGCTGTATAAACAGGGACTCCAGCCTGGCAGTCTGATGATCTAGAGGGGTGGGATGAGGGCAGGCAGGTATGTATGTATAATTATGACTGACTTGCATTGTTGTATGGCAGAAACCAACACAATATTGTAAAGCAATTTTTCTCCAATTAAAACAAAAATTTTTTTTAAGTTCAGGCTTCTGTCATCATCCAATGCCACATAATAAAAGAAGAATTTCACTGAGTAAGGTTTGACTTCCAGATCAGACTGCCTGGGTCATTGCTTTGTAAACACTGTCTGCTATAGATGAATTGGTTTTCTACATCTTCTAAGGGATCTTGCTTCACCAATGAATCTTATGAATGGAGCAGAGTTGTCAAAGCCCTACAGTAAAGGGCATGCAGTGTGATGTTACCAGAATTCAAGCTTTCTGTTGCTAATTTTTCACTGGGTTGCAAGCTTTAATTTAACTGTCAGACCCTGGGTCTTTTGCCAATGCTAATGGAGGACTGTGGCAGTGATGGTAATTATTTCCAGACTCTGGTACCTCCTTCGTTTACCTTCTGGTCGCAAATACTCAGCAGCTTCAAGCTAATTTCCTTTCTTATTTTCCTCATTAGTTTGCAAACTCCTACTGTCAATGAAAACAAGCAACCCATCTGATAAAAATGTCAACATGGAGTGTTCAAAATATTAAAACTGTCAAATAAAAATTGTGTTTTTACAAGGCAGTCTAACCATGTCATGCATGCGGAAATCACTTTCTGAAGACAGATTATATAGGTCAAAAGTTGTTGGGATTTTTTTTTTAACCCACAGAAACAGAGTCTTCTGGATAATGTTTTGATGTCTTGAAAATCAACTTCCAAACTACTCTGGACAAATCTGATTAAAATGCTAGTGTCAAATGTCCTTGCTTCCAATATAAACCACAGGTTTTCTACTCACAGTGAAATTAATAGGAAAATTACCCAAAAGAAGATACAAGAATTTGACTTTATTTATATTTCATTCTTCCCACCATTTAACAATGCGAACAGAAGATGGAGCCTTCAACTAATGCTTGTTATCAGGAGTGCTATTCATTCACAAATCTCAGAGGCTGAACACCCTGATTCAAATTGCTAGGTAGCAACTCAAGTTGTGCACGGGAAGAAAAGCACCAAAGATAATTGAAAGGCAGAGAAGAGAGGTGATTGACCTCGGGTGGAACTGAGCTGCACAAACAGACAAAGACTGAACCGCAAATGGGTAATTTTAAAAGGGATTTTTGAGGAGGAAAAATCCTCCCAAATGAAAGACTTTCCAAATAGACACTGGCATGTTTGCAATGCTAGTTTAAAGAAAAGAAGCCATTCAGAGGGCCCTTTATCTTCCACTTAGCTCAACTCAAAAGGCTCAAACCAAGAGAACTTGGATGTGTGCCTTAGGGAAGCCAAGCCTTTTGTGATAAAGGGAAAGAAAAGTTAGTAAAAGATGATACAAGAGGAAGCAGAGTCACATCTGGGAAAATAGCTCATGTACACACATACACATGCAAAGAGAAAAACAGACATACCATGTGTATTGCTTTTGCGTGTATATGAGAAAAATGTTGAAAAAGGAGACAAAGATTAAAAGGCAGACATAAGCAGAGATAACAACAAACACAGAAACAAATAGAAATTAGGATAGAAATAGCCAAATGCTGAGATCAAGACAGAGAGACACAAATCACAAATGCTAGAGAGAAGGTGAAAAAGGAACCCTCCTATACTGTTGGTGGGCATATAAATTGGTACAGCCACTGTGGAAAATGATATGGAGGTTTCTTTAAGAACTAAAAGTTGCCATATGATCTAGCAATCCCTCTCCTGGGCATATATCCAGAGAAACTCTAATTTGAAAAGATATATGCACTTCAATGTTCAAAGCAGAGTCACTATTCACAATAGCCAAGAAATGGAAGTAACACAGGTTTTCCATCAACAGATGAATGGATAGAGAAGATGAACTTCTCTGTGGAATATACATATACACAACGGAATACTACTCAGTCATAAATAAGAATGAAATTTTGCCATCTGCAGCAACAGGATACACTTGGAGAGCATTATGCTAAGTGAAATATGTCAGACATAGAAAGAAAAATACCATACCAATTACATATGTAATCTAAAAACTTAGATTAACTTATTTACAAAATAGAAACAGACACACAGAAATAGAAAACAAACACATGGTTACCAAAGGAAGAAGAGGGTGGAAGAGGGATAAGTTAGGAGTTGGTATTGGCAGATACAAAAAATTATGTACAAAATAGACATACAGCAAGGTCCATACTGTATAATACAGGGAACTGTATTCAGTATCCTATAATAAACCATAATGGAAAAGAATATGAAAAAGAATATATATATGTATTAATATAAAACTGGCTCACTTTGCTATACACCAGAAACGAACACAATGTTGTAAATCGGCTATGTACATATTTGTGTTAGTCACTCAAGTCATGTCCAACTCTTTGAGACCCCATGGACTGTAGCCCGCCAGGCTCCTCTGTCCATGGAATTCTCCAGACAAGAACACTGGAGAGGGTTTCCATTCCCTTCTCCAGGGGATCTTCCAGACCCAGGGATTGAACCTGGGTCTCCTATATTGCAGGCATATTCCTTACCTTCTCAGCCAACAGGGAAGCAACAAATACTTCAATTAAACAAAAAGAGAGACAGACAAGAGATGAAATAAGAGTGAGACAGACAGAGGCCAGAAACATAAGCAGAGGAAGAAGGAAACAATGTAATTTGTGAAAGATAATTGTGTATCTGCATAGCCAGGACATCATACTATTTTGCATATTTTCTGTCTGAGTACAGCTTAGCAGCCAGAAATAAAGAAACTAAGAGGTCAAATGAGATCATTAAATATTTGGTGAAATGGGTAAGAAAGGTTTTCAAACTGCCCAAGAGCAATTCCTGGAAAGAAGGTCAGAATTCCTTGTCACTAAAACAAGATTGAAACCCGTTTGCTTTTTTAAATTGCAAGGGTCAAAAGAGTTTGAAAACCAACTTTGGGTTGGTACTTAATTTTACTGAAAAACATATGCATGTATACAGTAACAGCTAAGAGCTAGTAGGTGCTTACTATGAGTTATGCATTAATTTAAGTACCTATATGGATTAACCCACTTAATCGTCATTACAGCTGAATGAGGTAGGTTCCACTATTATCATCCTCATTTTGCCCATGAGGAAACAGAGTCACAAAAGGATTAAATAACTTGCCCAAAGTTACACAGCTTGTAGCCTAGGAGCCAAGATATAATTAAGGCAAACCAGAGGTCAGATTCTACACTCTTAATACCTGCACCACACTGATCTTCCTTCCTGGTTATACTGCACACTTATGTGTTTCTATATATTCCACAAAATAGAGTGCCATGAAAATTTCCAAAGAAATAAAATATGCTATGATCGAAACATATATTTTCAGGACTCCCCTAGTGGTCGAGAGATTAAGAATCCAATCGCCAATGCAGGGGAAAGTGAAAGTGAAAGTTGCTCAGTCATGTCCGACTCTTTGTGACCCCATGAACTATACACTCCATGGAATTCCCCAGGCCAGAATTCTGGAGTGGGTAGCCTTTCCTTTCTCCAGGGGATCTTCCCAGCCCAGGTCTCCCGCATTGCAGGAAGATTCTTTACCAGTTGACCAAAAATACTGGAGAAGGTAGCCTATCCCTTCTCCAGCAGATCTTCTCAATCCAGGAACCAAACTGGGGTCTCCTGCATTGCAGGGGGATTCTTTACCAACTGAGCTATCAGGGAAGCCCTGCCAATGCACAGACTCTAGGCATTCAGGGAACCCAGGGGAAATGGGTTTAATTCCTGGTCCAGGAAGATTCCACATGCTGCAGAGCAACTAAGCTCCAGCACCACAGCTACTGAGCCCACACTCTAGAGCCCGCGAGCTGCAACTACTGGGCCCATGTGATGGAACTACTGAGCCTGTACGCCTGGAGTCTGTGCTCTACAACGAGAGAAGCCACCGCAGTAAGATGCCTGGACACCACCATTGAGAGCAGGCCTCACTCACTGCATCTAGAGAAAGCCCGCAGGTAGCAACAAAGACCCATCCAGCCAAAAATAATTAATTAAAAATCTTTTAGGTGAATTGCCCAGTTAGTGCTGGGGTTTCCCTCACAGCTCAGCTGGTAAAAAATTTTAACTGCAATGCAGGAGACCCAGATTTGATTCCTGGGTCAGGAAGATCCCCTGGAGAAGGAAATGGCAATCCACTCCAGTGTTCTTGCCAGGAGGATCCGAGGGACAGAGGATCTTGGCAGGCTACCATCCATGGGCTCGCAAGAGTCAGACACGACTTAGTGACTAAATCACCACCAAACCAGTTAAATGTTCTTTATGATAGAACTTCTCTCTTACTCCGTATCAATGTGCATTATATTCCAAATGTGCTTTATTTCAAAAGTCTTATTTTTTTCACAGATTCACCTAATAACATAGAAATTGGTGGAAAATACTGATTTAGATGCTTTATCAGGTCTCCCACAACTCTAAGACTCCTGAATTAACTCTATGGTTCTTTCCTTTGTGATTACAAATAAAGATAATTTTTAAAAATAAGAAAAGGATAAAAAATATCATCGTAAAGTCAGAAAATATCAGCCATATTCTCTCTCTCCTCTCTTTCTCTCTCTCTTTTTTTTCTTTTTGGCTGCATTGAGTATTAGTTGCACAGGCGGCCCTGGTGGCTCAGAGGTTAAAGCGTCTGCTTGGAATGCAGGAGACCTGGGTTCGATCCCTGGGTCGGGAAGATCTCCTGGAGAAGGAAAGCACACAGGATCTTCATTGCATCATATGGGATCTTTCCTTGCGTGCGTGGACTCTAGTTGTAGTTGCGAGGTGTGGTCTCAGTATTTGCGGCTTGGGAGCTTGGTTGCTCCTCAGCATGTGGGATCTTAGTTCTCAGCCAGGGATCAAACCTGCAACCCCTGTACTGCAAGGTGGATCCTTAACCCCTGGACCACCAGGGAAGTCCCAGCCACGTTCTTTCACTCACTCAACAACTATTTATTTAATAACTGCTTTGCACCAAGAACCTGTCCACCATACTGGCTAATCACATGAAGCTTGCTTTTGGTGCGGGAAGAGTGGTACCAAAACACTTAAGAAATAAATACCAAATGAACAGTATAATCAGAATGAGATCAGTACTATGAAAACATGATAGTCAAGGATTAAGGAGTAGAAAGGGATAAGGCATGTTAAGAAAGGTAACGCTTGAGGAGGTGACATTTGGGCAGAGTTCCAGATGAAGTTAGGGAGTGAATCATGTAATTATTGGTCAGTGTCCAAGGCAAGGGGAAAGAGCAGGTGGATAGGCCCCAGGGTGGGGATATTCGTATGATGGAGGATCTGCAGTGAAGCCAACATGGCTGGGGGACTGTCACAGGGGGCAAGCGGTGAGAAAAGGGGCCAGAGGCCAAATGGTCATGTGAACAACCCTGTAGACCAGGGCTCCCCGAGCTCTGCACTGTGGATTGGTGCCTCCTGCCAGGTCAGCAGCAGCATTAGATCAGAAATAAAGGGCACAGTAAATGTAATGCGCTTGAGTCATCTCAAGACCACCCCCTTCCCCATGCTGGTCTGTGGGAAAACTGTCTTCCAGGAAACAGGTCCCTGGGGTCAAAAAGTTTGGGGACCATTGCTATAGACCATAGGAAGAACTTAGATTGTTTGGTCTTACCATACGGTTAGTTAAGGGGCATTGAAGAAAATGCCCCTACTCTACCATGCAACAAATTCTTGAGAATCAGTTGTTCCTAGAAAGTTAGATGGATTGTGTTGACCTCAAAATAGTGTCAGAAAGAGAATAGCAGAGGAATCTAATTATTAAGGCTTCAGAAAAGTAAAAGCTGTAAACGAGGTAGCTTCACGGAGCTGTGATATGGTGTGGTGGGAAGGTAGGATGCATTGAGATTCAGTGGACCTGAGTTCATACCCTATGTCTTCCATGATGTGAAATGTGAGGCTGGTGTGTGTGTGTGTATGTGTGTGTGAGTGTGTGTGTGTGTGTGTGTGTGTGTGTGTGTGTGCCTATCCAAATATAGGTTTTGATACTGCTGTTAGAAGTGTTTTATTTTATTTAATTATAAAAATTTCAAACACAAAGAAAGGCACAGGTCTCCCCTGCACTCTCACTTCCCATTTGCTTCTCCACTTTAGCTCCCCCACCCTTCTCCCTCCATGGGAACTTTGCTTACCAATATTACCAATGACTTCCATCTGTCAAACGCGGAGCTCTTTGACTTTATTTCACTCAGTCTCTCAACAACAGTTGTCAAGTCCTGTGTGGGCAGCTGGGCTCTGTTTGCCTCTCGAATATTGGATTCTTCTTCTCTCTCCCAGATCATGGCTTTACATCCATCGGTCACTCTTCTTCTTCTTAACTCTAAAGGGCAGAGTTACTCAGGAGTCAGTCCTGAGCCCCTTTTTACTTCTTTCCTTTCTTTTCATGCTAGCTTCCCAGTTGATCCAAAAGGTCTCAGAGTTTCAACCAAGCAATGTTGGACTCAACCAAGCAAGGCTCCCTTCATAGCTCTGTTGGGAAAGAATCCACCTCCATTGCAGGAGACCCCGGTTCGATTCCTGGGTCAGGAAGATCCCCTGGAGAAGGGATAGGCTATCCACTCCAGTATTCTTGGGCTTCCCTTGTGGCTCAGCTGGTCAAGAATCTGCCTGCAATCCAGGAGACCTGGGTTCAATCCCTGGGTTGGGAAGATCCCCTGGAGAAGGGAAAGGCTACCCACTCTAATATTCTGGCTTGGAGAATTCCATGGACTGTATAGTTCATGGGGTCACAGAGAGTCAGACACGACTGAGCAAATTTTACTTTCACTTTCCAGCCATGTGACCACTATGTCTGCCTGTATTCTGGCTGGAATCTGAGAGAAAAGTGAGCCTGCATTGCTTGAGGGAGGAATCAGTGTGTGGTCTTTGGCAGATGTCGGTGAAAAGCAGGATGATAGGAATAACAAAGATTATTTAACCACTGTGTTGCTTATCACAGTGTGACCATGAAGTTTTTGAATATTTATTGACAAGCAGCTTGCAAGGATTCTGCAATACAGGCAAATGCATTGAAAAATAGGAGAAGTATTTATGGCTTCAGGCTTCAAAGCACCAGAATTATTAATAATTTCTCAGCCGGCCTCAGTGCCCCTAGCAAGAAAGCACCAACATTTTTTTAATTCAAAAAATATTAATTAGGAGTAACCTTTAAGTAAAGGCAGGCTCCTGTAATAAACCTACAGTTCCAATATTATTCAAAACCAATAGTTTTTTCATTAATTATTGCAGATTAAGTCTCTCTTCATGTATATGCATTTTCTGAGAATTTTATCTGGAACATATGAATATCAAAGGCCTTCGAGCTTTTTTATAACTCATTCCTTTCCACTGTTAAAAATAAATACTTGTTCTTGCTCAGAAAATTTTGTTAACTCTATTTAAATATTAAAGATAGATGAATAGATATGAAGACTGATGGATAGATAATCAGGCAGACACAAACAACTGTGTCAGACCACAAGGAAAAACACAAAACCATTACTTCATTTAATCTTTTTTTTTTTTGAGATGAAATTTTTTTTAAAGGATATCTGTTTTATTAGATTTTTCTCTAACAACCACAACATTGTGTAATAGAGTAACACATTTAACAGTAAGTATTTGCATTACAGATCAGGTGGAGAATATTCTAAAGTTTCATGCAGCCAGGTGTACTTTGAAAATTTGTCTTTTTTCTATCTACTTTTATTTATTTTTATTTTTTAAATTTTTTAAAATTTTATTTTACTTTACAATACTGTATTGGTTTTGCCATACATCAACATGAATCTGCCATGGGTGTACATGTGTTCCCAATCCTGAACCCCCCTCCCACCTTCCTCCCCATACCATCTCTCTGGGTCATCCCAGTGCACCAGCCTGTATCCTGCATCGAATCTAGCCTGGCGATTCATTTCTTATATGATATTATACAAGTTTCAATGCCATTCTCCCAAATCATCCCACCCTCTCCCTCTCCCACAGAGTCAAAAAGACTGTTCTATACATCTGTGTCTCTATTGCTGTCTCACATACAGAGTTATCGTTACCATCTTTCTAAATTCCATATGTATATGTTAGTATATTATATTGGTTTTTTCTTTCTGGCTTACTTCACTCTGTATAATCAGCTCCAGTTTCATCCACCTCATTAGAACTGATTCAAATGCATTCTTTCTGATGGCTGAGTAATACTCCATTGTGTATATGTACCACAGCTTTCTTATCCATTCATCTATTGATGGACATCTAGGTTGCTTCCATGTCCTGGCTATTATAAACAATGTACAGCCACTATGGAGAACAATGTGGAAATTCCTTAAAAAACTGGAAATAGAACTGCCTTATGACCCAGCAAGCCCACTGCTGGGCATACACACTGAGGAAACCAGAATTGAAAGAGACACGTGTACCCCAATGTTCATCGCAGTACTTCATTTAATCTTCATAGCCTTTCCATATGGAATATGAAGTTTTCATAGACATTTTACACAAGCAACTGAAGCCGGGGATGGTAAGCAATTTTCCCCAGACAATTCAGCTTGGCAGTGTAGGAGCCATTGACGGTGATCACAATGATGAAGATAAAGATAGCAAAACATTAACAATCATCTTTTTTAAAAATCTGTTATGTGCTAGGTATCATACTCAGCTTTTTATTTGTATTGTGTCACCTGTTGTGTTAGTAGTCAAGTCCAACTTTTTTGTGACCCCATGGGCTGTAGCCCACCAGGTTCCTCTGTCCGCGGAATTTCCCAGGTAAGAATAATGGAGTGGGTAGCCATTTTCTTCTCCAGGGGATCTTCCCAACCCAGGAACTGCCAAGCCTACTGCATTGGCAGGTGGATTCTTCACCACTGAGCCACCAAGGAAGCCCCATTGTGTCACGTAGGCACCATGATAAATATTTAACTATCTCTATTTCAAGTATGGAAACTTGGACTCAAAATATCAAGTAGCATGGCCAACGTCATCAAGTTATCAGTGCCAGCATCATAATTTTTTTTTTTTTTTTTTGGCCTTGCTGTAGAGCATCTGGGATCTTAATTTCCTTATCAGGGGTTTCACCTGAGCCCCCTGCACTGGAAACAGTCTTAACCACTGGCCTGCCAGGATTGCATCATAATTAGAACCCAGGTCCATTTGATATCTGTGGCCAAGATCTTCCCATTGCACCACGCTTTGTTTCTCCTGGTTTGGTGTTTTGAAATTTTATTTCCTGTTTGTGTCCAAAGCTATCAGCTTTGTCTCTGAAGACTTCAGAAGTCTGTTGGAAAGTTTATGAATCTATTTTTGTGCTGCTGTTCTTTGTGAGGACTGCTTATGGAAGTCACAGATACAGAGCACCAAAAAGATTCAGCTCAGAAATATCTCCTGGGTATTATATTTTGAGATTTGAGTAAATAAGCGCCTCTTTTAAAATGTAAATACCACCCGAAAATGTTAAGCCCATTAGAAAGTCACACCTCAGTTTTAACAGTTAGATAATCCAATTTATATTTGAGTAGCATACTGAATGGGCATTGTAACTGTGGTAGAATGGATCATTTTCTTCTCTTCATTTAGTCTGGGACATTGCAAAGGACAGGAAGGAAGAAAATACCTGGGTAGGGTTTCTTTTTTCCTTTTTTTTTTTTTTCTTAATAAGCCTTTTCACTTTAGCAAACTTTTGGACGTACAGAAAAATTGTGAAGATAGCACAATGAGTCCCCAAATACCCTACATCCAGGTCTTCCTATTATTAGCATGGTACATTAATCTGATACATTTTTTTACAGTAAGTGAACCAGTATTAATACATGATCATTAACTAGAGCCCATAGTTTCTTCTTACCTCTTTAGTTTTTACCTAATGTCTTTTCTTTATTGCAGACTTTTATCCAGGGCACCATGTGACATTTAGTTATTATGTTCTCCTTAAGCAATCTAGGCTGTGACAGTTTCTCAGACTCACCTTGTTTTTGAAGACCTTGACAGTTTGAGGAGTGCTATTCAAGTATAAATGTAGGATATCCCTCCACTGAGATTTGTCTGATATTTCTCTTCTGATTAGACTGGGGTTATGGGTTCATCAGAGGAAGAACACAGAGGTAAAATGCCATAGTACCAAAGGGTACACGCTTTCAAGATGACTTATCATGTTGATGTTGACTTTGATCCCCTCACTGAGTAGTATTTTTCAGATTTCTCCTCTATCCAGCCACTCTTATTCCCCACTTTCCATACTGGACTCTTTGGAAGGAAGTCATTATATGAAGCCCACAGTTACAGAGTGGGGTCTGAGGCTCTTCCTCCTTGAAAAAGGAATATCTACCTAAATTATTTGGAATTCTTCTGCCTGGAAGATTGGTCTCTTTCCCCCATTTATTTAACTATTTACTTATATCAGTGTGGATTGGTGGCTATTTTTCACTTTGAGTTGTCATCCAATACTACTTTATTATTTTGTTGCTCAAATTGTTCCAGCTTTAGCCATTGGGAATTCTTTCAACTGACTTCTGCATCTTTGACATATCCCCATCATTGTGGGGCTTTTTTTTTTGTTTGTTTGTTTGTGGCTGGTTTTTGTTTTTAGCACTTCCTTAACTCTCTAGCACATATGCTCTATGTTTATTTTATATATATTTTGCCCAGTCTTAGAATCAGTTATTTCTTCAAGGACCACCAATACATATTATTGGAGCTTAGAGTTTATTGGAGAATATATGAAAAATTAAGATATGAGCTGTAGGACTGCTTGTTGCTACTCAGTGTTTCTTGTAGGGCCTCTCAACTAACAGAAAAGAAATTTCATGTGTCTAATCTAACTGTATATATGTGTGTGTGTGTGTGTGTGTGTGTGTATATATACACACATTTTTCTATAAATACTTCTATATGTAACCATCTGCCTCTATATTCATCTAAATATGAGTTCATACTAATGCTTGGGTATATTTTTTAAAAATTCCAATGCTCCAAACACAGTCCAGATCAACTGAATTAGAACTGATTAAACTTGACTCCAGGTAGGTGGAGAAAGGGGTCTTGCCCAGGCCTAGGGAAAATTTTTTGAAAGCTCCCCTAGGAGTCTGACAGCTGCCACAAGCCTTGAGAATCACTGACAGAAACAAAATAGCAGATATAAAGGCAAAAAAAAAAAAAAGGTAGATTCTTTTTCTGGAAACTATATATTAAAATTACTAATAGATGGAAGAGTTAAGAGCATTTTCCTAACACCTCCTACCTTTATATCTCAGCTTCTTTTTTTTTTAATTTTCAATTTGGTTCAATATTCATTGATCAAACCCAGCCACAGCAATCCTGATATTTTGTATATGAGCAGAAATGGAATTTTCCTAGTCTTGGAAAGAACCAAGATGGGAGAAAAGACCCGTGTGTAACCCACATACAAAGAACATAGGCACCATTTTATTCATAAACCCAAGGAGACTGAGAATCATCTGAGCACAAATAATTAGTGGAGCACCCTCAATGTACAAAATGTTCTGCTAGGTACCTTTATTTGGGCAATGTCATAATAGCAATATTCACCATTAAAAATAACATTAAGGGACTTCCCTGGTGGTCCAATGGTTAAGAATCTGCCTTCCAATGCAGGAGACACATGCAGATTTGATCCCTGGTTGGGGAGCTCGTATTCCACAAACCCTGGGGCACCTAAGCCTGCACACCACAGCTATTCAGTCCACACGCCTCAGTGAAGATCTTGCTTGGTGCAACTAAGACCTGGTGCAGCCAAAAAAACAATTTTTTTAATAAATAGCATTAAATTGAGAATAATCTATGCAATATAATTTTTTAAATAAATTTATTTATTTTAACTAGAGGTTAATTACTTTACAATATTGTATTGGTTTTGCCATACATCAACACGAATCTCTGGTCTTTGTTCCTGCTTCCTGGCACAGAGTTTCAAAAATCCTTGAAATTTCATGAGTGACGGGCATGCCATTGTATACTGATGAGGTGACGAATGTCAGAGCTCCTAGACAGTGTTGGGATTAAGGCTGGTCCCTAGAAAAACCAACCAAATGATGAGAGGGTTGGAACTTTCAGCAACCCAACATTTGGAGAGGGGAAGGGTTCTGGAATATGAGTTCAATCACATAGTCAATGATTTAATCGATCATTCCTATGTAATTAATAGACCTTGGTTTAAAAAAAAAACAAACTGAACATCGGGATTGAGGGAGTTTCTTGGCCGACGAACATATCAAAAGCCTAGAGAAGGGGAGACACTCTGACTGCATAATAGTGAAACCTTGCCACCCTATGTACCTTATCTGGCTCTTCATTTGTATCCTTTATGTGAAAATAGTAATCCTAAGTATAGCACTTCCCTGAGTTCTGTGAGTGGTTCTATAAATTACAGAAGGAAGTTAGCTGTGGGAAGCCCCCAAATTGTAGTTGTGCATTAGTGAAGGCAGCCTTGGGTCCCTACTTGAGGCTGGTGTCTGAAGTAAGGGGGAGTCTTCTCGGGGAACCTTACCCTTTACCATATGAGATTGTACATTAACTCTGGACAGTTAATTTCAGAATTGAATTGAATTAGAGGAGACAATGCTGGTATTGGATAATTTCCTGCAGAACACAAATTGAAGCAAATAATATAACTTATATCAAGTTTTTGGCATAATCACCCAGGAATTATTTTAAGTGACAGGCACAGAATATGTTGAATTTACATTCCAAGGGGCAGATATCCAAAATGCAAAAGAGCTTAAATTATTTCTAGCAATGTTAGTATCAGTTATTCTTATTTTGAGGTATCGTCATCGTTGTGAAGTTGCTCAGTCGTGTCCGACTCTTTGCGACCCCATAGACTGTAGCCTACCAGGCTCCTCCCTCCATGGGATTCTCCAGGCAAGAGTACTGGAGTGGGTTGCCATATATACATGTATATTAAGAAGAGGTGGCAAGAATACACAGAACTATACAAAAAAGACCTTAATGACCCAGATAACCATGATGGCATGATCACTCACCTAGAGCTGGATGTCCTGGAATGCGAAGTCAAGTGGACCTTAGGAAGCATCACTACAAACAAAGTTAGTGGAAGTGATGGAATTCCAGCAGAGCTATTTCAAATCCTAAAAGATAATGCTGTGAAAGTGTGGCACTCAACATGCCAGCAAATTTGGAAAACTCAGCAGTGGCCACAGGAATGGAAAAATCAGTTTTCATTCCAATCCCAAAGAAAGAAATGCCAAAGAACGTTCAAACTATCTCACAACTACACTTATCTCACACACTAATGCCCAACATTCTTCAAACTAGGCTTCAACAGTGTGTGAACCCAGAACTTCCAGATGGTCAAGCTGGATTTAGAAAAGGCAGAGGAACCAGAGATCAAATTGCCATCATCCATTGGATCATAGAAAAAGCAAAAGAATTCCAGAAAAACATCTACTTCTGTTTCATTGACTACACTAAAGCCTTTGACTGTGTGGATCACAACAAGCTGTGGAAAATTCTTCAAGAGATGGGAATACCAGACCACCTGACCTTCTTCTTGAGAAATCTGTATGCAGGTCAAGAAGCAACAGTTAGAACCAGACAGGAAACAACAGACTGGTTCCGAATTGGGAAAGGAGAACGTCAAGTCTGTATACTATCATCCTGCTTATTTAACTTATATGCAGAGTACATCATGAGAAAGGCCGGGATAGATGAAGCACAAGCTGGAAACAAGATTTCTGGGAGAAATATAAATAACCTTAGATATGCAGATGACACCACCCTTATGTCAGAAGCAAAGAGGAATTAAAGACTCTCTTGATGAAAGTGAAAGAGGAGAGTGACAAAGTTGGCTTAAAACTCAACATTCAGAAAATGAAGATCATGGCATCTGGTCCCATCACTTCATGGCAAACAGATGGGGAAACAATGGAAACAGTGATAGACTTTATTTTTTTGGACTCCAAAATCACTGCAGATGGTGACTGCAGCCATGCAATTAAAAGACTCTTGCTCCTTGGAAGAAAAACTATAACCAAACTAGACAGCATATTAAAAAGTAGAAACATTACTTTGCCAACAAAGGTCCACCTAATCAAAGCTATGGTTTTTCAGTAGTCATGTATGGATGTGAGAGTTGAACTGTAAAGAAAGCTGAGCACAAAGCATTGATGCTTTTGAACTGTGGTGTTGGAGAAGACTCTTGAGAGTCCCTTGGACTGTGAGGGGATCAAACCAGTCAATCCTAAAGGAAATCAGTCCTGAATCTCATTGGAAAGACTGATGCTGAAGCTGAAACTCCTCCAATACTTTGGCCACCTGATGTGAAGAACTGATAATCAAAATTACAGAAATCAAGCATCTAGCCTGCTTTTATAAATAGACTATATTCATGTTGACCCTTGAACAACATGGGGAGGGGTTAATCTGTATATAATTTATAATTGGCCCTCCATACCTGCAGTTTCTCTGTTATCTGTGGACTCAACCAGCCATGACTCTGACTGTCTAGCTCTGTAGTATTTACTACTGGAAAATATCTAGGTACCAGTAGACCCTTGCAGTTCAAACCCAGGTTGTTCAAGGGTGAACTGTATTTCAGAGTCACCAGATTTTTTTTTTAATTGGAGGATAACTGCTTTACAATGTTGCATTAGTTTCTGCTGTACAATGATGTGAACCAGTTATATATATACATATATCCCCTTCCTCTTGAGCTGTCCTCCTACCTCCCATCCCATCCCTCTGGTTATCACAGACCACCAAGCTGAGCTCCTGTGTCGCTGAGCTCCTGTGTCACATAGCACCTTCCCACTGGTTATCTACTTTACACATGGTAGTTTATATATGTCAACACTACTCTCTCAATTTGTCCTGCCTTCTCCTTCCTGCCGTGTGTTCATAAGTCTGTCATGTATGTCTATGTCTCTATTCATGCCCTGAAAATACGTTCATCAGTCTATATATATGCATTAATAATTAATATTTGTTTTTCTCCTTCTGACTTACTTCACTGTGTATGGAAGACTCTAGGTTCATCTACCTCACTAAGATTGTTTCCTATAAAAGAATTCCTGTTAATAAATTCAGCAGAAATTATCTAATTTTGAGATTTCTATCTTTCAATCACTAAAAGTGGGGCAACCAATCCCTCCAGATGTGATGCCATAGGAAGCAAACAGAGGTATCCAAAATAGTTTTCTTCCAGAAGAAAACAAGCATGAAAATCATAAAGCTTCTAACCCTAACTACCAGATTACAAGAAATAAAGGAAAGGAAGGAAGTTGTTAAAAGTCACAAGATTAGAATCAGCCAAATCTAAGATGTAGAAAGTTCTATCAGGCAGTGACTCATTTTTTTATTCACAAATAAACAGCATGAACCCCCCCCCCAAAAAAAAGGTGGGGAGATTAATTATCACAGTTGTATTCTTATATAAACTGTTATAGTTAAAAGGCAAGAGTTGTTTGGATCCCAATCACAAAAAAAATGTAACTATAAAAATATATTTTAAGAATTTCAAACATAAGCCAAGTAGTAGCTAAGATACAAGAAATTATCTTCATAAATAATTTCAGTTATAAGCACCTCCATAAATATGATCCAAAATCTAAAATTTTGTATAGAAGGTCATAGCCAGTAATAGTCAATTCATTCCTTAAAGTGCTCTGACTTATCTCAATGTGAAAATCACTTCAGTGTATAAAAAACAGTTGAAGGCACCTTATCTTTGACAAAGGAGGCAAAAATATACAATGGAGAAAAGACAGTCTCTTCAACAAGTGGTGCTGGGAAAACTGGTCAACTACATATAAAAGAATGAAACCAGAACTTCCTAACACCATAGACAAAAATAACTCAAAATGGATTAAAGATCTAAATATAAAACCAGAAACTATAAACTCTTAGAGAGAAACATAGAGAACACTCTCTGCATAAATCACAGCGAGATCCTCTATGACCCACCTCCTAGGATAATGGAGATAAAAACAAAAATAGACAAATGGGACCTAATTAAACTTAAAAGATTTTGCACAATGAAGGAAACTATAAGCAAGGTGAAAAGATGACTCTCAGAATGCGAGAAATATACAGCAAATGAAACAACTGATGAAAAATTAATCTCCAAAATATACAAGTAGATCCTGCAACTCAATATTAGAAAAGCAACCCAATCAAAAAGTAGGCAGAAGACCTCAACAGACATTTGTCCAAAGAAGACATTCGGATAGCTAATAAACACATGAAAAAATGTTCAGTATTTCTCATTATTAGAGAAATGAAATAAAAACTACATGAGGTATCATCTCAACTGGCCATCATCAAAAAGTCTACATGCAATAAATACTGGAGAAGGTGTAGAGAAAAGGGAACCCTCTTGCACTGTGTGGGAATGCAAACTGATATAGCCACTATGGAGAACAGTGTGGCGATTTCTTTTAAAAATTAGGAAAAAGCTATCATACAACCCAGCAATCCCACTACTGGGCATATACCCTGAGGAAATTAGAACTGAAAAAGACACATATACTCTCTGTTCATTGCAGCATTATTTGCAATAGCTAAGAGATGGAAACAAACTAGCAATCCAAAGACAGATGAATGCATAAGGAAATTTTGATTACATATACACAATGGAATATTATCCAGCTATGAAAAGGAACACATTTAAGTCAGTTCTGATGAGGAACCTAGAGCCTATTATACAGAGTGAAGTAGTCAGAAAGAGAGAGACAAATGGCACATATTAGTGCATATACATGGAATCAAGAAAGTACTGATGATCCTACTTGCAGGGCAGCAAAGGAGACAGACGTTTTGGACACAGTAGGTGAAGGAGAGAGTGGGATGATATGAGGGAATCGCCTTGAAACACATACATTACCATACATAAAACACGTAGCCCATGAGAATTCAATGCATGATGCAGGAAAGTCAGTGCTCTGTGACAACCTAGAGGTGTAGGATAGGGAAAGAACAGGGAAGAAGTTTCAAGAGGAAGAGGATACATGTGTACCCAATGCCAATGCATTGATGCATGGTAAAAACCATTATCCTCTAATTTAAAAAAAAAAATACAAAAAAAAATACACTTTGTAAAAAGTTGAAACATCTTTACCAAAATAAATGGCTTATTTGGAAAGTGTACCCTAGTCCTTCCTATTTTAATCTGAAGAAAGCCAAAGTTTTGTTTCTGTTTCAAGCATAGGCTGTGTTGTGTGTGTGTGTGCGTGCACGTGCATGTGGGTTTGTATCAGAAATTTCTAAGTAGACTTTGCTTTTATTAACAGAAGCACACAAGGTTTCATCCTCTAACATGTGTCCTGTACAAATGTGATGAGCTCTTCAACTATGAGGTCCCTAAATATCCCAAATAAGACTGTACAAACAAAGCAAACATATCCCAAAGTCATAAACCAACTCTGAGAGTAAATAAAAAAAAATTTCAAAATGAAGCTGAACAAACATTCAAAGCATGGCCCCCCCAAAAAAGATTTTAAGACAAATGTAGAATTTTGAATATAAACCAAGTAGTAGAGGATATATATGAAATTACCGTTGAACTTGTCAGGTATGATTAATAATATTATAGTTCCACTTTTAAAAGATTCTTTATCAGTTATTAATGCATACTATATTGTTTATAGTTGAAATGCTATAATATTTTATTTGCTTTAAACTATTACAGAAAAAAAAAAAAAAAACAAGCAAACCAGGAAAAGTAGCTGAATAAAGAGTGGCAAATGTTAAGAACAGTTGAAGCTGAGTGGTCAGTCCCTGAAGGATCATTATATAGCGGCTCTATTTTTGTGTTTGTTCAAAATTTTCCATAAAAAGATTTTTTAAAAGAAAAAATAACAGTTATTCAGAGACACATCCAACTAGCCCTTAGTAAGTGCCACCCCTGAGCCAGGTCCTGTGTTAGAATTAGGGATACAAAGATGAGTCTCTCATGGACTCCAACTTCAAGGACTTTTCATTGGAGTATAGTAGTTCAAGGAGTCGAGAGGTGATTACCATATAGATGCATATTCCCACTGGGAGGACCTTGCCAAGCTGTGCGTTCCTTTTGATGGCCCACTTACAATTATCTTTCCACTCTCAAAGAATTTCAACCCTGAGGTATCTGCCATTCTTTGAAATACTGTCTCAAATCCAAAGGAAGGCAAGCCTTGGAGGCCAAGGATGGACCAAGGCCAATGAGTGGTGGGCAAGCCAACATTCCCCAGTGCGATTCATCATAGTTCTGGGCTGTCACTCAAAGAAGGAGTAGCTTCTCCAACTGACATTTGGAGAATATCAGGGCTTTATGGCAGCTGGTGGGTGGGCATACTGGGCTAGCACTTCACCATGAGTGATGGGATAAGCCATCAACACTTCTCAACTGATCAAATTGGAAAGGGATTCCCTGTAAACCAACCAGGTGAAAGGCTTGGACACACTTCAGGGTGGAAAACTCATATTTGTTAGTGCACTCATTATGTTCATCAACAGAAGCTGCCATTTCCTGAACACCTGGAGTGGGCTTTGCTTTGTGCAGTGTGCTTTGCATATGTGATTTCATGTAATGCTCACTATGAATTTGCAAGCATTTTGACATATAAGAAATTAAGACTTAGAGAAGTGAACTGTTCATGGTCAAAAAGTGTTTAGAGTTTGTTTTGTTTTGAATCAATTAAAATAAAACAACCACCAAAATAAAACAATATGCAGGCCAAATAAAGCATACTTCTGTGGGCTAGCTCAGCCATAGTTTCCAGTTTGAGACCTATACTGTGCCCTGATGCTTTTACCAAATGCACCTCTTACTAAAGCCTTTTTTATTCTCCAGCTTAAAGAGTAATAGCTCTAGAGCCCTGGGTTCTAGAGCATGGGATGCAAGGCAGTTCCACTGTCTTCTTCACATGATATGGAATGACCAATTTCTACTTGGAAGTACACATTTCTTGGGCAATGTGTTTTCTCTGTCCCTTCTTCTAAGGACACTAATCTTTGTCAAGGATCAGGGCTTCACCTTTATGACTTCATTTAGCTTTACTTCCTAAGAGGCCCTATCTCCAAATGCCATCATATTGGGGGCTAAGACTTTAATATAAGAATTTGGGAAGGGCATAAACACTCAATTTATAGGGCTCTAGACAAGTGAGTTGTCACCGCGAAGCCTGGCAAGTACACAAACTCACTGGCATCAGTGGGAAACACTGGAATATGTAAAATGTCCACACAGTAGGGGAATACTGCATTTAGACACGGATATGGACAGAGGAGCCAAACTATCACTCCTGTTTCAAGCCCAGGAATTACATCAACCATTTGCCTCTGGTATGGAAAACTCTCCTTCTCTATTTGTTTGTGAAAACTGCCTGTCATGAATAAAGATCAAGCTAGAAATGTGTATCAAACCCGATGCAGCAGGAGTTGGGGCTCCCATGAAGGGAATATGGTGAATTACAAATCCTCCAAGAGAAAAGGAAGTCTGTACAACTCTCTTGAGCAAAACCTTGACAACAAAAGAAGAACCATCATCATCTGAGAGCCTAAAGAATGTGCTGCCCAGAGGCTGTTCTACCAACACGAATGGATCATCCCATTATGTTCAACAACCACTTTACAAAACAGATTTCTGTACTGGCCAGTTATTTGACTAAGTTAGGATTGGCTTGCCACTCAGGTATAGCAGGCGATCAGATGGTATAGAAAAGGAATGAAAGTTTTAGGGTCAGTGTAGACCTGGGTTTGGAAGAAGGCAATGGCACCCCACGCCAGTACTCTTGCCTGGAAAATCCCATGGAAGGAGGAGCCCAGAAGGCTGTGGTCCATGGGGTCGCTAAGAGTCGGACACGGCTGAGTGTCTTCACTTTCACTTTTCACTTTCCTGCATTGGAGAAAGAAATGGCAACCCACTCCAGTGTTCTTACCTGGAGGATCCCAGGGATGAGGGAGTCTGGTGGGCTGCCATCTATGGGGTCGCACTGAGTCAGACATGACTGAAGTGACACAGCAGCAGCAGCAGCAGACCTGGGTTCAAATTCCACTTGCATCACCTACAAATTACCTATAAAATCCATTTCAGCAACAAACATGACCCACATGAATCTACTTTCCAGATTTGTAAAATAGAGATAATAATATATTACTCCTACAGTCCATTGGAAAAAGGGTTGAGTGCTATTTACATGCCAGGTCCCATGCTAAACTTACAACCTTCCCAACAGCCAGTGACGTAGATTTTTACCCCATATTATCCCATATTACAGACAATGAAACTGAGGCACAGAGAAGTTAAATAACTTTCCTAAGTCCACATATTTGAAGGAGTATGTATGTGACTTTTAGCTGCTTCTAGGCACAGGTACACTCTCAAAAAGTGCTTCCTCCTCACCGTATGTTGTTCTCAACACCAATAAACTTCGGGTTTAGGCAGTTATTGATTTGGTCGTTCAGTCGTTAAGTTGTATCTGACTCTCTGCAGCCCTATGAACTGCAGCATGCCAGGCTTCCCTGCCCTTCACTATATTCTAGAGTTTGCTCAAGCTAGGCAGTTGAGACCCCTTTGAAATGTAAATATTTTAACTAGGGCAGATAGAACTTTAAACCATATCAGTCAAGAAATAAAATTGCCAATGTATCTTGTTTTCCAAACTTCCCCCAAGATAAAAAAAATCATTTGAGACTTTGAATGTCTTTCTCCTCTTCTCAGGACCTTGCCCTGATGATTCTGAAGCAACGGATTGAGCTAGAGGACTTGAAATTTTTATTCTTGAACTTTCAGGTGATACTGATGCTCAAGGAAAATGTTCACCTTATCCCCAAGGAGAGACCTCTAGGAATTATATGGCCATATTCCCCTGAGAGATCAGTTGGTAAAGAATCCGCCTGCAATGCAGGAGACCCTGGTTCAATTCCTGGGATGGGAAGATCCACTGGAGAAGGGATAGGCTACTCACTCCAGTATTCTTGGCTTCCCTTGTGGTTCAGCTGGTAAAGAATCTGCCTGCAATGCAGGAGACCTGGGTTTGATCCCTGGGTTGGGAAGATCCCCTGGAGAAGGGAAAGGCTACCCACTCCAGTAATCTGGCCTGGAGAATTCCATGGACTGTACAGTCCATGGGGTCGCAAAGAGTTGGACACAACTGAACGATTTTCACTTCACTTCAAATGGCATGATAAACTCTTACAGCAAGAAAGGATGGGAGACCTTACTGAATAATATCCCTTCGTTTTACTGATGGGGAAAACTGAGTCCTGGTGAGGGGAAGTGACTTGCCCCAAAGTCACACAATCTAGGTAGGGCAGATTTGAAAATCGAACCAATGTTTCCTGACCCATCAAGACACTTTTCTTTACTCTAACATCTTCAGGACAAGCAAGTATTGGTGAGGTGAGAGGTAGAAGCAATTAAGAACATCGAGAGATATCCCGTAAGGTAAGTGGATGGAACACGTGTGAATGACCCTAAGCAGCCCAGGAGAAAACAAGAGAGGCAGAAAAGGGAGAAATAAAACAATTGTTTCTGGGACTTCCCTTGTGGTTCAGTGGTTGAGAATCTGCCTGCCAATGCAGGAGACATGGGTTCAAGCTCTTGTCCAAGAAGACTCCACACGTCCTGGGGCAACTAAGCCCGTTCGCCACAACTACTGAAGCCCTAGAGACCAGACACCACAGCTAGAGTGTAGCCCCCACTCTCCACAACTAGAGAACAACATAAGACCCAGCCCAGCCAAAAATAAATAAACATTTTTTAATCACTTCCGGTGTGCATTGTAAGACCTGGCTATCTCATATCCATTCATATTTATAGCTTCTCTCCCTGTCTCTCTCCTCCACTTTTATCTTTCATCTTTTTTCTTGTTTCTCTTTCTCTTCTCTTGTACCTTGTGTACCTCTTTTTCAGATATATTCCTATCAAACAATAAAGATGTCTTTTCTACAGAAAACTAGGATTTCTTATTCAATGCCTAGAAAGGGTCAGAGTTTTCTTTCTCTCAGTGACACTTCTGTTCAGTATAATCTTCGCCTTCCCAGCTGTGGCTGCCCTCCTTCTTCACTTAGTCTAGATATGTTTTCTTAATTTTCCTCCAGAAAAATATTCCTTCAGGCTCCAGTTGGGGCAAATCTAAACCAAGAGATAGGCAGCCTGTGTCTAAGGCTTGAGAAACCCCAGACCATGTCTGTCTCACAGATTTTTATGTTTTTGTTCAGTCCCCATGGACTGCAATATGCCAGGCTGCCCTGTCCTTTGCCAACTCTTGGAGTTTGCTCAAACTTGTCCATTGAGTTGGTGATGCCATCCAACCATCTCATCCTCTGTCATCCCCTTCTCCTCCTACATTCAATCTTTCTCAACATCTGAGTCTTTTCCAATGAGTCAGCTCTTCGCATCAGGTGGCCAAAGTATTGGAGCTTCAGCTTCAGCATCAGTCCTTCCAATGAATATTCAGGCTGATTTCATTTGAGATTGGCTGGTTTGATCTCTTTGCTGTCCAGAGGACTCTCAAGCATCTTCTCCAGTGCCATAATTGGAAACCATCAATTCTTCAGCACTCATAGCTTTGACAATAGTGAACTTTGTCAGCAAAGCGGTGTCTCTGGTTTTTAATATGTTGTCTAGGTTTGTCATAGCTCTTCTTCCAAGGAGCAAGTGTCTTTTAATTTCATGGCTTCAGTACCTGTCTGCAGTGATTTTGAAGCCCAGAAAAATGAAGTCTGACACTGTTTCCATTTTTTCCCCATCTATTTGCCTTGTAGTGGTGGCAGGGCCACCCAAGATGGAAAGGTTGTGGTGAAGAGTTCTGACAAAATGTGGTCTGCTGGAGAAGGAAATGGCAAATCACTTCATATTCTTGCATTAAGAACCCTATGATCAGTATGAAACAGCAAAAAGACTTCTGAGGGAGTTGCCTTGATCTGGGGCATAGTTTGGAATAAGTGAGGGAAGAATATCTGGGGCATAGTTTGGAATAAGTGAGGGAAGAAGAATAAGATTAAATTAAAGTGAAATGTCTTACATTCTTTGAGCTATTCAGCGCCTATGGTAAAAATTAGTTCTGGACTTTAGGAAGAGGAGCAGAGAAAAGTGTGGATTCTACTAGCCTGGGAGAGGAGCAGTCAGCAGGATTCCTACCTGGTGCACTGGACAGCAGCCAAAGGCTCAGAACAGAGCCAACGTGTCCTTCTCTGGAAGCCATAGCTCTGCTGACCTTGAAGGCAAATATCTAATCAACTGGCACCCCACAGGGAGCCCTCTAGTCTCCAGACTGGAGGTTTCCCAGGCCTGCCTAGACTGTGATCTCAGTTCCCACTGAGATGCTCAAATCTGAAGACGTAAATAATAGAACCAGAGAGAAATTGAAAATTCTTTTTAACCTACTTCCCAGAACAGATTTCTGCAAATAACATTTTATTCCTGATGAGCATAAACAGAGAAAAGGCAGAAGATTTTCCCTTTCCATTGGAGGAAGATAAAGAATATACACTAAACTCTAGTGTCCAAAATCCTTTTAAATCCTGGCTCTGTCATTTGCCAGTGGTGTGGTCTGGAGGAACTGACTTATCCTTGCTGAACCAAAACGTCTTCATCCATAAAATGGGAATGATACTCATAAAATCTATTGCAGAGGGCTGTTGACAGGTTTAAACAAGGTAATAAAGGCAAAGCATTTAGAAGAGTGGTTAGAACTTAACATGTGGGCTTTAACCATTAGTACAGATAATGCTAAAGAATGTTCAAACTACCAAACAATTGCACTCATTTCACATGCTAGCAAAGTAACACTCAAAATCCTTCAAGCTAGGTTTCAAAACTACATGAACCAAAAACTTTCATATGTATAAGCTGGATATTGAAAAGGCAGAGGAACCAGAGGTCAAATTGCCAACATTTTTTGGATTATAGAGAAAGCAAGGGAATTCCAGAAAAACATCTACTTCTGCTTCACTGACTACATCAAAGCCTTTGACTCTGTGGATCACAACAAACTGTGGAAAATCTTTAAAGAGATGAGAATACCAGACCACTTAACCTGTCTCCTGAGAAACCTGTATGTAGGTCAAGAAGCAACATTTAGAACCAGACAGGGAACAGCAAACTGGTTCCAAATTGGGAAAGGAGTACGTCAAGGCTGTATATTGTCCTCCTGCTTATTTTACTTATATGCAGTGTGCATCATACAAAATGCTGGACTGGATGAAGCACAAGCCAGAATCAGGATTTCCTGGAGAAATATCAACAACCTCAGATATGCAGATGATACTACTCTAATGGCAGAAAATGAAGAGAAACTAAAGAGCCTCTTGATGAGAGTGAAAGAGAAGAGTGAAAAACCTGTTTTAAAACTCAACATTAAAAAAATGAAGATCATGGCATCCAGTCCCATCACTTCATGGCAAATAGATGGGGGAAAAGTGGAAGTAGTGACTGATTTTATTTTCTTGGGCTCCAAAATCACTATAGATGGTGACTGCAGCCATGAAATTAAAAGATGTTGCTCCTTGGAAGGAAAGCTTCCTTCCAAGCTTCTTTGGAAGGAAAGCTATGGCAAACTTGCTGCTGCTGCTAAGTCTCTTCCTTCGTGTCCAATTCTTTGCGACCCCATAGATGGCAGCCCACCAGGCTCCTCCTTTCCTGGGATTCTTCAGGCAAGAATACTGGATTGGGTTGCCATTTTCTTCTCCATGGCAAACCTAGACAGCATATTAAAAAGCAGAGATATCACCTTGCCAACAAAGTCCATATAGTCAAAGTATACACATGTGAGAGTTGGACTGTACAGAAAGTTGAGTGCCAAGTATTGATACTCTCAAATTGTGGCGCTGGAGAAGACTCTTGAGAGTCCTTATACTGCAAGGAGATCAAACCAGTCCATCCTTAAGGAAATCAACCCTGAATATTCATTGGAAGGTCTGATGCTGAAGCTGACACTCCAAATTTTTGGCCACCTGATACAAAAAGATGACTTGTTGGAGAAGACTCTTATCCTGGGATATATGAAGGCAGGAGGAGAAAAGATTGGTAGAGAGTGAGATGGTTAGATAGTATCACCAACCCAATGGACCTAAGTTTGAGCAAACACTGCAAGATAGTGAATGACAGGGAAACCTGGTGTGCTGCAGTCCATGGGATCTCAAAGAGTCAGACATGCCTTAGTGATTGAACAACAACAACAAATAGATATGTCTGACTTGGTTGAATTATTAAAATCTGCTTGATTACTTTGCAATTAGGAAAAAAATCCAAAGATCCACAGCACAGATTGTGAGAAGTAAATATTTTTAGTTAGCCATTTGCCAACTCCAAAGTCATGACCATGAAATGCATCCAAATTAAACTGCCAGGAATAAACCCCAAACATTTCTAATACCATTTCTATATAACTCTGATATTTAAGGGTTTTTTTTTCTTTTTTTAAAATATGTAGTGGCACTTCCACCAAACAAAAGCCCAGGTCCAGACAGCTTCACAGCTGAATTCTACCAAAAATTTAGAGAAGAGCTAACACCTATCCTACTCAAACTCTTCCAGAAAATTGCAGAGGAAGGTAAACTTCCAAACTCATTCTATGAGGCCACCATCACCCTAATACCAAAACCTGACAAAGATGCCACAAAAAAAGAAAACTACTGGCCAATATCACTGATGAACATAGATGCAAAAATTCTTAACAAAATTCTAGTTATCAGAATCTAACAACAAATTAAAAAGATCATACACCATGACCAAGTGGGCTTTATCCCAGGGATGCAAGGATTCTTCAATATCTGCAAATCAATCAATGTAATATACTACATTAATAAACTGAAAAATAAAAGCCATATGATTATCTCAATAGATGCAGAGAAAGCCTTTGACAAAATTCAACATCCATTTGTGATTAAAAAAAAAAAAAAACCTCTCCAGAAAGCAGGAATAGAAGGAACATACCTCAACTTAATAAGAGCTATATATGACAAGCCCACAGCAAACATTATCCTCAATGGTGAAAAATTGAAAGCACTTCCCCTAAAGTCAGACACAAGACAGCCATATCATTATCTCAAAAGATGCAGAGAGCCTTTGACAAATTTCAACATCCATTTATGATAAAAACTCTCCAGAAAGCAGGAATAGACAAACCCACTGCAAACATTATCCTCAGTGGTGAAAATTGGAAAGCATTTCCCCTAAAGTCAGGAACAAGACAAAGGTGCCCACTTTTCACCACTACTGTTCAACATAGTTTTGGAAGTTTTGGCCACAGCAATCAGAGCAGAAAAAGAAATAAAAGGAATCCAAATTGGAAAAGAAGAAGTAAAACTCTCACTGTTTGCAGATGATATGATCCTCTACATAGAAAACCCTAAAGACTCCACCAGAAAATTACAAGAGCTAATCAATGAATATAGTAAAGTTGCAGGATATAAAATCAACACACAGAGATCCCTTGCATTCCTATACACTAATAATGAGAAAATAGAAAAAGAAATTAAGAAAACAATTCCATTCACCATTGCAATGAAAAGAATAAAATATTTAGGAATATATTTACCTAAAGAA
>SJXQ01006640.1:0-80394 GCA_006408695.1 Aepyceros melampus
CCACACCTTCTTAATATCTTCTGCTTCTGTTAGGTCCATACCATTTCTGCCCATTATTGTGCCCATCTTTGCATGAAATCTTCTCTCTGGATGTCTGGTTCCAAAGCATGATTTTAGTTTTTATATCTGGAAATTTATTATATGTACAAGAGTAAATAAATAAATCGTGTAACTACATCACAGTCAATAGGAAAGACTAGCTTATGCTTTAGTAACAAACACCTGCCTCTCAGTAACCTAGCACATATACTATAGTTTTCACTCACACAAAGCCCACTGCATGTCCAGAGGTTGGTTCTCCAGGGCACCTCCTTACAATAAGAACATGTCTAGGACTCAGGAGGTCTAAGCAGTCTGCATCTCAACATTATACCAAAATAGCATGAGAAGAGTGTGCCAGAAAGATCATGTGGTAACTTTCACTGTATCAGCCTGGAAAGGAGGAGCATCATTCACATTTCATTGGTTAAAAGTGATGCCATAGGATTCCCTAATGGCAAGGGGCTGAGATAGGCTGTGTTTCTATGTACTCAGGAAGACAAACTGAAAGTTTTAGTTGCTCAGCTGAGCCCAACTCTTTCCTATCCCATGGATGGCAGCCTGCCAGGCTCCTCTACTCAAGACTCCTCCTTGTCTTGATTTCCTAGGCCATAATTACCTGAGTGGGTAACCATTTTTTTCTCTAGGGGATCTTCCCAACCCAGGGATTGAACCTGGGTCTCACGAATTGCAGGCAGATTCTTTACCATCTGAATAACCAGGTGACTGCTCTATACCTACCACTCAAGAATCAGATAGACTCATAGATGTCAATACGAGCCCTACTTCACTCATCAGGGCTTCCCAGATGGCTCAGTGCTAGATGGCAGCCTGCCAGCCTCCTCTACTCAAGACTCCTCCTTGTCTTGATTTCCTAGGCCATAATTACCTGAGTGGGTAACCATTTTTTTCTCCAGGGGATCTTCCCAACCCAGGGATTGAACCTGGGTCTCACGAATTGCAGGCAGATTCTTTACCATCTGAATAACCAGGTGACTGCTCTATACCTACCACTCAAGAATCAGATAGACTCATAGATGTCAATATGAGCCCTACTTCACTCATCAGGGCTTCCCAGATGGCTCAGTGCTGAAGAATCCATCTGCCAATGCAAGAGATGTGGGTTTGATCCCTGAGTTGGGAAGATCCCATGGAAAAGGAAATGGCAACCCCCTCCAGTAATTCTTGCCTGGGAAATTAAGACAAGGAGGAGACTTGGATAGAGGAGCCTGGTGGGCTATAGTCCACGAGGTTGCAGAGTCAGACATGACTCAGTGACTGAAAGCATCCATTTCACAAGCCTCCCACAGGAAAATGCTACCTTAAATTTTGTGTTAATCAATACCTTTCTCTTTTTTATAGATTCTAATACTTGCATACACACACACACACACACACACACATATAGGAAAGAGATTTTTCTCTTCTTGAACTTTATACACACAGAATCATAATCTGTATATTCTTCCATGGCTTCTGGGCTTCCGTTTGACTTCATATGATTTTGAGATTTATTCACACTGAAATATATAACTCTAATTCATTTACTTTCATGGCTTCCCAATACAGTATTGTGTGAATACATCAATATTTATTTATCTGTTGCACTGCTGATGTACATAAAGATAGTTTCCATAGGTTTGTTATCATAAATGATGCTGATATGAACATTTATATACATACCTTAGCATAAAGTCTCTCAAGAGCATGTTAGGGTAAATATTGCTGAAACNATTTTGTTTATCTTCTCAAAGAACCAGCTTTCAATTTTATTAATCTTTACTGTTATTTCTTTCATTTCTTTTTCATTTATTTCTGTTCAGATCTTTATGATTTCTTTCCTTCTACTAATTTTAGGGTATTTTTCTTCTTCTTTTTCCAGTTGCTTTAGGTGTAAAGTTAGGTTGTCTATTCAATGTTTTTCTTGTTTCTTGAGGTAGGATTGTCTTGCTATAAACTTCCCTCTTAGAACTGCTTTTGCTGCATCCCATAGGTTTTGAGTTGTGTTTTCATTGTCATTTTAGAATGACATGTTTCTAGAAATTGTTTTATTTCCCTTTTGATTTCTTCAGTAACCTGGTTATTTAGAAACATGTTGTTTAATCTCCATGAGTTTGTGTTTCTTCGTTTTTTTCTTGTAATTGATACCTAGTCTCAGAGCATTGTGGTTGGAGAAGATGCTTGATATGATTTCAATTTTCTTAAATTTACTGAGGTTTGATTTGTGACCCAAGATGTGATCTATCCTGAAAAATGTTCCATGTGCACTTGAGAAGATGTATTCTTCTGGATTTGGATGGAATGTCATGAAGATATCAATGAGATCCACTCATCTAATGTATCATTTAAGACTTGTATCTCCTTATTAATTTTCCATTTTGATGATCTGTCCATTGGTGTGAGTGGGGTGTTAAAGTCTCCTACTATTATTGTGTTACAGTCAGTTTCTCCTTTTATGTGTTAGTGTTTGTCATGTGTATTGAAGTATTACTATATTGAGTGCATAGATATTTACAATTGTTATGGCTTCCTCATGGATTGATCCCAATCAATCCAAGGAAGTAGTGTACTTACTTATTTCTTGTAAGCCTCTTTATTTTAAGGTCTGTTTTGTCTGATATGAGGATTGCTACTCCAGCTTTCTTTTGCTTCCCATTTCATGGTATATATTTTTCCTCCTCTCATTTTCAGTCTATATGTGTCTTTAAGTCTGAAGTGGGTTTCTTATAGACAGCATATATATGGGTCTTATTTTTGTATCCATTCAGTCAATCTGTGTCTTTTGGTTGGAGCATTTAATCCATTTACATTTAAAGTAATTATTGACATATATGTTCCTATTGCCATTTTCTTATTTGTTTGGGGTCGATTTTGCAGATTATTTTTTCTTCTCTTGTATTTCTTGACTATATAAGTGCCTTTAACATTTGTGGCAAAGCTAGTTTAGTAGTGCTGAATTCTCTTAATTTTGCTTGTCTGAAAAGCTTTTTATTTCTCCTTCAATTTTGAATGAGATCCTTTCTGGGAACAACAATCTTGGTTGTAGATTATTCCCTTTCAGTACTTTAAATATATCCTGCCATTCCCTTCTGGCATGCAGAGTTTCTGCTGAAAGATCAGCTGTTAAGCCTATGGGGTTTCTCTTGTATGTTACTTGTTGCTTCTCCCTTGCTTCTTTTAATATTCTTTGTTTTTAGTCTTTGTTAGTTTTATTAGTATGTGTCTTGGCATGTTTCTCCTTGGTTTTATCCTGTATGGGACTCTTGGTGCCTCTTAGATTTGATTGACTATTTTCTTTTCCATGTTGTGGAAATTTTCAACTATAATCTCTTCAAAATTTTTCTCATACCCTTTCTTTTTCTCTTCTTCTTCTGTGAACCCTATAATTCGAATGTTGCTGCGTTTGATATTGTCCCAGAGGTCTCTGAGACTATCCTCAGTTCTTTTCATTCTTTTTACTTTATTCTGCTCTTCAAAAGTTATTTCCACTATTTTATCTTCCAGCTCACTGATTCATTCTTGTGCTTCAGATATTCTGCTATTGATTCCTTCTAGAGTATTTTTAATTTCAGTAATTGTGTTGTTTGTCTCTGTATGTTTATTCTTTAATTCTTCTAGGTCTTTGTTGATTCTTGCATTTTCTCCATTTTATATTCAAGGTTTTTGATCATCTTTACTATATTCTGAATTTTTTTCAGTAGTTTGCATATTTCCTCTTCATTTATTTGGACTTCTGTGTTTCTTTTGTTTCTTCATTTGTGTAGTATTTCTCTGCCTTTCATTATTATTTTTTTTTAACTTACTGTGTTTGAGGTCTCCTTTTCCTAGGCTTCAGTGTTGAATTATTTCTTCATTTTGGTTTCTGCCTTCCTAAGGTTGGTCCAGTGGTTTGTGTCAGCTTCATATAGGTTGAGATTTCTGCTCAGTTTTTCTTTGTTTGCTTGTTTTTCCTCTGATGGGCAAGGCTGAATGAGGTGGTAATCCTGTCTGCTGGTGACTGGTTTTGTATTTTTTGTTTGTTTGTTTGTTGTTTAGATGAAGTGTCCTGCACAGGGTGCAACTGGTGGTTGGGTGATGCCAGGTCTTGTATTCAAGTGATTTCCCTTGTGTGAGTTCTCACTATTTGATACTCCCTAGGATTAGTATCCTGGAGAAGGCAATGGCACCCCACTCCAGTACTCTTGCCTGGAGAATCCCATGGACAGAGGAGCCTGGTGGGCTGCAGTCCATGGGGTCGCGAAGAGTCAGATACGACTGAGCGACTTCACTTTCCCTTTTCCCTTTCATGCACTGGAGAAGAAAATGGCAGCTCACTCCAGTGTTATTGCCTGGAGAATCCCAGGGATGGCAGAGCCTGGCGGGCTGCCGTCTATGGGGTCGCACAGAGTCGGTCACGACTGAAGCGACTTAGCAGGAGCAGCAGCAGCAGCAGCAGCAGGATTAGTATCCTACTCTTGCCTGGAAAAATCCCATGGATGGAGGAGCCTGGTAGGCTGCAGTACATGGGGTCACTACGAGTCGGAAACGACTGAATGACTTCACTTTCACTTTTCACTTTCATGCATTGGAGAAGGAAATGGCAGCACACTCTAGTATTCTTGCCTGGAGAATCCCAGGGACAGAGGAGCCTGGTGGGCTGCCGTCTATAGGGTCGCAGAGAGTCGGACACAACTGAAGTGACTTAGCAGCAGCAGCAGACTAAAGTCTTGGAGTCGGTGCTCTACTCCAAAGGCTCAGAGCTTGATCTCTGGTCAGGAATGAAGATTCCACAAGTGGTTGGTTATGGCATTAAGGGAGAGCAAAACAAATATCCAAAAACAAGAAACCAAAGATGAACCCTAGACAAATGGCAGTTACAAAATCAGGCAAATAATAATTAAAAGAATGGAATATACACATATACATATACACTCATGAGCAAAGTCAAACAGTCCAACAAAAATAAAGTACAGTAGATTGATCCAGCAAACAAAGGAAATCAAAATTATATTTACCAGTTAAGAACAAAACTAACTAAAGCACAAACTTGAAAATAAAACTAAAGCAAGGTGCCAAGTGGGGAATAAAGCAATAAAAAAAGAAAAGAAAAAAAAAACTAACAAATACGTTGAGGGGAAAGGAAAGAAAGAAAAGAAAGAAAGAATAGATATGCAAAGTTAAATAGAGATAGATAAAGATTTATATACATTAAAGATTAACTGCAAGGGGAAAAGAACAGTAGGATAGGCAAACAAAGGAATAAGTGTAGAAAAATATAATAGGTTTAAAAAATTAAAATATAAAAAAGAGAAAAGGAAAAAAAAATGAAGAACAAAAAGGAGGGGAAAAAAGGAAAACTCCACAGAACTGCAAAAGCCCAACATAGAGGCAGAGGTTTATAACAACAATAAAAAGTGTGACTGAATATATACATATACATGTACACCCATAAGTAAAATCAAAAACAGGCCAACAAAAATAAAGTACAATAGATTGACCCAGCGAACAAGGGAAACCAAAAGTTATATCTACCAGTACAAAACTAACTAAAACACAACCTGGAAAACAAAATTAAAGCAAGGTGCCAAGTGGGGAATAAAGCAATGAAAATAAAACTGACAAATATGTTAAGAGGAAAGAAAAGAAAGAAAGAATAGATATGCAAAGTTAAATAGAGGTAGACAAAGAAGATTTATATACATTAAAGATTAACTGCAAGGGGAAAAGAACAGTAGGATAGGCAAACAAAGAAATAAATGTAGAAAAATAATAATAGGTTCAAAAATTTTAAATTGAAAAAAGAGAAAAGAAAAAATTTTCTAAAAAAGGAAAACTCCACAGAAATGCAAAAGCCCAACATAGAGGCAGAGATCTAAAACAACAATAAAAAATATGACAGAGAGAAAAATAAAAACCTCAAAAGCTTAATTAGATTTCATAGTGCAAATAAAATCGACAACTACAATGCAGGGGGAGGAAAAGAAAAAAGAAAAAAATCCAAAAGAATCTACAGAACAAGTCAAAACATAAGAATAATAAATGTTTTTCTTGAGTCACTGCTGTCAGTGACTTTCAGAGTCCTTTCCCTTGCTGGGAGTCACAGTCCACCTCACCTTCCTAGGTTGCCCTCCACCAATGCTGATCTCTGGACCTGCTGTGGGGGCAGCTCAGATTCAAATCTGGCCCTGTGTGTTCTTACCTCCAGTTTCCACAGCTATCAAAACTAGTGCGTTTTCTTGTGGGAGCTCTCAAAGACCTTTTATATATTCCAGACACACTCTGCCTAGTTGGTTGTGTGGATTTCATCTGCAGCTTGTACAGCTGATGGGAAGGTTTGGGGTCTTCTTTGGTGGCTCAAACAGTAAAGCGTCTGCCTGCAATGTGGGAGACCTGGGTTCGATTCCTGGGTCGGGAAGATCGCCTGGAGAAGGAAATGGCAATCCACTCCAGCACTCTTGCCTGGAAAATCCCATGGACGGAGGAGCCTAATAGGCTACTCCATGGGGTCGCAAAGAGTCGGACACAACTGAGCAACTTTAGTTTCCTTAGCCACTATGCCCTTGGGTTTCTATTGTGATTTTATTTCCACCTCTGCAGGTGGGTTGTCTACTGGGCTTTGCTCCTGAGGCTACCCTGGAGGACTTGGGTTTTCCCCTGTGAGGGCCAGGTGTGGAGGCTGTACAGTTGCTTGGGTTGCAGCAGGTACTCAGGGGAGTTGGCGGCTAGGGTAGCAGGAAATATAGTGCTCTAGAAGGGAATGCAACCGGTATTGGCCTATACACTCCGTATTCTTGCCTGGAGAACCTCCCTCCCTGTCAGAGAAGCCTGGCAGGCCACACTCTGATATCTATCAGAGTCTTTATTTGAGCCTCTTGTAGTTGGCAATCAGAAGGCCTCTTTGGCCAGTCTTTCTCCATAGCTCCGTCCATTCAGGCACTTAGAGGGCTCCCCTTGCCTAGGATCATTCTCTGTTGTTCCACGCATAGAGGGGACCCCACTGGATGGGGTCCTACTCTGTAGTTCGGTGCATCAGGCATTTGATGGGCCAGGCTCCCTATTGTTCAGCTGCCAATGCTGGTGTGTGAAGAGAGAGAGGCTATGGTGATGGCTCCACCCTCTACACATGACTCAACAGTATCCCCTTGCTTCCACAGCTACCTGGCTTTCCTCCACCGGCATTTCCCACCACGATCTCTTCCCTCACATCCCCTCAATCTGTCTCTCTGACGTCAACAGCAGCCCTCACCCTGGGATTGCTCCACAATCCCTAAACTTCAGCTCCCAGCCACTGCGCCTCCCAGGGGACCTGGGTCCCTGTCTGGGGTATGTCCAGGGTATGGATGTCTTGGCTACGGCAAAAACTGTCTGATTCTCACTCCATTTAGGCTGCCACAGATCAGCTGTTTCACTCTCAGTCTTAAATGTCTCTCCTCTGACTCAGACAATGGCCCCCATGTGGGGATCGGACCCCTGCTTCAGTTCCCCCACTGGCCGAGGGCAGGTCTAGTCCTACTAACACTCCTGTTTTTTCCCCTAGTTCCTACTTCATCCTACTGAGTTTTGCGTCTTTCTATATATTCTTTTCCACTGGTCAGGTCCTCCTGTCCGCTCTCAGCTGGTGTTCTGCATGCACTTCGGTGCCTGAAGGTGTATTCTTGATGAATCCGTGGAGAGAGATGTACTCCACGTCCACTTACTCCTCTGCCATCTTGTTCTCTCTATCCTGGCAATCTTGATTCCAGCTTGTGCTTCATCCAGCCCAGCATTTCTCATGATGTTCTCTGCATATAAGTTAAATAAGCAGGGTACAATATACAGCCTTGGCGTATTTCCTTCCCAATTTGGAACCAGCCCATTGTTCCATGTCCAGTTCTGACTGTTGCTTCTTGACCTGCATGCAGATTTCTCAGGAGGCAGGTAAGGTGGTCTGGTATTCCCATCTCTTTTTTCCCACAGTTTGTGGTGATCCTCATAGTCTAAGGCTTTGGCATACTCAATAAAGCAGAAGTAGATGTTTTTCTGGAACTCTCTTGCTTTGTCTATGATCCAACAGATGTTGGCAATTTGATATCTAGGGCCAAATAATTTGCAACTATTTAGATTGTTCCAGAACAGAGAGGAGTCACTTGGTGTTTTAGTGCATTGTGGGTAAGAAACGAAATTCCTCAGGCCTGAGAGTGGGAAAGAGGAAGAGTTGGCCTCCCTGCTGTGACCTTGGGAACCTCAGCTACAATCCCACAGTAGGGCTTGTACAATCCCACTTCAAATTGCTTGCCAGAAACTTTCACCATTTTCCTCGACTGCATAAGCCTTGAAGCTCCAATCATATTAGGAAAGGGAGCAACTGCTGTCCCCATACCCACATATACACTCAAATGACTGGTACTATCAGCCTAGTCAAGCTTGCCAAGGGGGAGCCTCAGCTAGGAGTAACATTTTTAGGATATGTAAAAAGTGCTGCATCCCACTTCATGAAACAAATATACTGCCTACAACACATATTTCCTACCAGCACACAGGAAAAAAACTTTTTATTTCAATTTCTTTAATATTAACCTTTTCCTCTCTTTCCTCCTCTTGGTTCTCTGATATTGTTCCTGCTGTACAGGTGACACTTGAGGCAAGTCACTTCTTGTTTCTTTTACATATTTGCTTCTTTCATCCCCTGTTGTCCTCCGGAAAATCATTTCCAGGGCATTTTTCTTTTATCAGATCAATATTTACAGAATGTCAACTGGCTTCTGAGCACTTACTGGCAAATTAAGACCCACAGGCCAAATCCTGCCCACAGCCTGTGTTTGTGAATAGAGTTTCATTGAGATATATCCTTCCCATTCAATCATGTATTACCTATGTATTTTCACATCTTATCAGCACATTTGAGTCTTTGCAACAGGGACCCTCAAAGCCTAGAATGTTTACTACCTAGTCTCTTTCAGGAAACGTTTGCTGACCCCTAGTCTGGCAGAAGAAAAATACACATTGTACTGCATATCTGTACTCTATCCATTTTGGGGGGTGATGTTTTAATAGAGGTCAATGCAAAGTGTTCTAAGAAATATCATTAGATTTTAATAGGTCCCTTACACTTAGTTTATAGCTGTCGTCTATACAAAGTTGAAGCTTAGTGTTGAAAATAACAAACTATTCAAGCTATACTGAGTCAAAACTAAGAATTTTTATGAAATTATATGATGCTGGTTTCTTCTTTATCAGTTAGTATTCAACTAGAAACAGAGTCACTATCACAATTACAGAATATCAAATTTATTATTTATTATAGAAATGATATTTTGCACAATTGTGGGAGTAGCTGGGAAAGAAAAGTTCTGGAAAAGGCAACTGGAAGATGAAGAGAAAGTCACTAACCAACCTTCCTGAAGCCTAACCTGGGGGGATAAGCCGGGACAGAGTAGGGAAGCAATGAGGCTACAGAAAAGCTCCTGTCTACTAACGTCTACATTGACATTGACTGCTGCCCCTCCTCTCCCTCTCCCTTTATGAGTCCCACTTGCACCCATTCAAAGAACAGAAAGGCATCCCAAAAGTCTAGCCTCTGGAGGAATTGTAACAGTTTGCCTTATATTGGAGTAAGAAGAGTGCACTTTCAAACTCCTCATCTTTATCCTTTTATGTAAGAAGTGATGATGATATTCTAGTTTTACTTCTCTGCAGGAGTTTCTGTCTCACTCAGAATAAGTGTTAAGTCTGGACTTAATTGATGTTGCAAAACTTCCAGTAAAGTGACTAGTTGAGTAATGGCTTTGAAATATCTTTGCAAGTTTGTTGACACTTCTCCCAAGAAATGTGGAGTCTAAATTCAAACTCCCCTTGATCACAGGCTGGCCTTATGACTTCTTCAAAGGGATAGAATGCAGTGGACATGACACCATGTGACTCATAACCAGATCACAAAAAACAATACACCATCGACTTAATTTTTCCTCTGTCCCTAGTACATACATCTCTAGACCTCTGAGCTGTCATATATGTATGTGCATGTTTGTGTGTGTGTGTGTGTGTGGTCAACTGTGTCTGACTCTTTGTGATCCCATGGACTGTAGCCCACCAGGCTCCTCTGTCCATGGGATTTCCCAGGCAAGAATACTGGAGTGGGTTGCCATTTCCTTCTCCAGAGGATCTTCCTGACCCAGTCTCTTGCATCTCCTACATTGGCAGGCAGGTTCTTTATCACTGTTCCACCCAGGAAGCCCTGAGCCATCATATACAAAGTCAAGTTACCTTGAAGGCACCGTGCTGAAGAGGTTACATAGACAGACCACAAAGGGGTAGAGAAAGGTGTCTGAGGAGGACTGGTTGGCCAGTCTTCAGCTATTTAAGACTTCTAGCCCAAGCTAGGAGCAGCTTTCAGATGATACCCTTCTCCAGCCTCCAAGCTGACCCAGCACACAGCAAGCAAAGCGGAAATGAGCTTTCTCCACCAAGCCCTAACACTGCAGATTTGTGAGCAAATTAGATGTTGTTGAATTTAAAATCTCTGTAGCTCAAATGGTAAAGAATCCGCCTGCAATGCAAGAGACTCAGGTTCTATCCCTGGATCTGGTAGAACTTCTGGAGAAGGGAATGACAATCCACTTCAGTGTTCTTGCCTGGAGAATCCCATGTGCAGAGGAGCCTGGAAGGCTAGAGTCCACTGGGTCACAAAGAGTCGGACACAACTGAGCAACACTACCACCACTACTACTAGATGTTGCTGAGGAGTAAAACCATAAGTTCTGGGGTTGATTATTATGTACTCTTAGTAACTGAAATATGATGCAAACTGGATTTTTCAAATAAGTTATGAAGTTCTAACTCAGTACAGAATTAGGTAGAGCTGCCAGAGAATTTAAAAAAAAAAATGCATATACCATACCTCACTATGGAAGTTTATTCATATACATCATTTATCCATCCGTTCAACAAATATTTACGAAGCATCTACTTTGTGTTCTGGGGATTCAGTAGTAAAGACAAAAGTGATCTCTGCCCTGATGGACCATTCAGGCTACGGTGGGTTAGAGAGACACTGTGGGTCAGAGGGAGTAGTTTGTGAGTATTACAAAAGAAGCCCAGGATGTTCTGTCAGATAATAAGTCAAATGTTTTTTCCGGGAATGTCTTAAAGATACATTCCCCTTAATTTGTAAGAGTCTTTTAGATCCTGGCACTGTTCCAGACATATAGAGCAAAAGAAAAGATATCAATTTACAAGTTCAACAAATACAGGCTTCCTAGGTTACAGAGGTTGTTGGTGGCTGCTTTCAACTGTGGCAGTCATCAGTCCTTTCTCTGGATCAGACATACATAGACAAGATGCTAATTATATGCTTTGTTCTGCACGTACTTTGAAATTATTTATAATGAAACTATAAGACTATCTTGTCTAAGAAACACTGCTGTTCAGAGTTTGTTTACAAATTGAAATTACTCACAAAATCTATATCAGAAGTTGAAAGCTGTCCCATCGGGCTGCTGATAATGAAGCCTGCTAACTATTCTAGTGCATAAAGTAGAATTATGAAAACTCATTCAGTCTAATTATCAAAGGGTCGGAGTTTTTCCGCCATTCTCAAAATGCAGCCATTGAAGCAGCTAGAAAACTCACTGTCCAGAATTGAAATTACTTATTGCCAAGGCTCAGTGACTGCTCCAGGAATGAATGGAAGTGCTTAAAATCTCCGGACTGTTTGATTACAGGTACCCATTGGTCATTTGCTCGGTCATGTTCAACTGTGCAATTAAAACAAATGGTGGCACATAAAAGGCTGTTTAAGGTAGATTTGGCCTGTGGGCAAAGTGCCAGTCTGTTAAAGGAAGTGCCAGGCATAGTGGTGAAAACTATAAAAAAGACACAGGCCCTCATGAAACATGCCTTCTTGGAGCTCATAGTCTCTAGGGGACAAAGACAAGTAAATGAGTACCAATAACACAATGCTTAAGAGCTGCACTTCAGAATGGTGTGGGGTCAGGGAATGCTAATGCACAGAAGCAGCTTCTAAGCTGAACACTGTGAAGAATTCAGCAAGGCCAAGGTCAGAGGAAGGTGGGGGAAAAGAAAATACTGTCCAGACTGAGTCAGGTACAGCCAAGACACTGGAGAGACAGGATGTTAGAGAAACTGAAAACATTCAGAGTGGTTGAAGCATTAAGAGGTAAAATGATGAGAGGTAAGTCTGGACAGGTAGGGAAAGGGGTCAGTCAGGTCATGGAGGGCTTTGTATGCCATTTTAAAGATGTTCAACTTTCCATTCCCTTGATTTTATTTTTAACACAAAATATCTATGTTCAACTAGCCTCAGAATTTTTTTAAGAGATTCACTTTTATAAAGATCTCTAAAAACCAGATAAACAAGATAATCAGTTCTTCTCTGGTTGGAGGTCAAGAAGACAGAGAACATGGAGTTCCCATTCTCAGGTTCACGTGTTTTTCTTCCAAAGACCAGTAGCTATTTACTCCTTTATCCACTCAGCCCTGAACTCTCTGCCCAGCAGATGGAGAGGGAGGCCACAGAGTGAAAAACATCATTGCTCATTTTCAAGAGAGAACTGTCCAGCAAAAACGATAAGGATTACTGTTTCTAAAAAGCACAGGAAGAGGTAAACATTGAGAGTTTAGAACTATCAAAGGTTTCCTTTTTAGTGTAAGAAAGACTCCTGTGTAGGACATTTATGACATTTATCTGAGTCTCAGAAAAAGCACGTATCTTATAGTTTAGTACACAGTACATGTGAATATACTACCATCATTTGGTAATAATCCTTTTTACTGTAGACAAAGTAGTTACACATATGCAAATTTACCAGGTAACAGAATGACCACCACTACTGCAAACTGCCCTGTTTGAGAAAGAATCCAAACCAAGTATAAGATGTCTCCTAGATTGAGTGTTAGACATTAAGTATACCCAGCATGGTCCAGGGGGTAAGAATTAATGAATGAATTATGATGGTTTCAAGAATGATGAATTAATGAAATACGATGGATTAATCATAGTGAATTAAATGTAAATTACAGTCCAAGTTTGGGCACAGTCTTGATGACATGAGGCAGGGAGGGCTTCTAGAGCAAATGTAATTTTGTGTTATGAAAAAACTTCACACTTGCCTGAACCAACCAAGCAAAACTCACAGTAAAGAAAGTCCTTAACTTAAAACTGACTAAAGAAAAAGACAAGTGTATTAGTTTTCTATTGCTGCTATAAAAATTTACCACAAAATTAATGGCCTTAAACCATCCACATTTAGTATCTTACAGTTCTAAAGATCAGAAATCCAGAATGAGTCTTACAGGCTAAAGTCAAGGTGTCAACAAGGCTATGTTCCTTCTGGAGACTCCAGGGCAAATCCATTTCTTGCCTTTTCCAGCTTGTAGAGGCTACCCATCTTCCCTGGCTCACGCCCCTTTCCCATCACTGTATTCTGTTGTATCATTTTCTTTTTTGACTCTCCTGTCTCCCTCTTTCTCTCATAAGGATGCTCGTAATTGTATGACTGTATGACTGTATGTATGTATGTGCATGCTCAGTCACTCAGTCCTGTCTGACTCTTTGTGACCCCATGGACTGTAGCCCACCAGTCTCCTCTGTCCATGGGATTTTCCAGGCAAGAATACTGAACTAGGTTGCCATTTCCTTCTCCAGGGCATCTCCCAAACCCAGGAATTGAACCTGCATCTCCTGGACTGTCAGGCAGGTTATTTACCTTAATCCAAGATAATCTCTTTCCCCACGCCACACCCCGTCAAGATCTTTTTTTTTTTTAATATAAATTTATTTATTTTAATTGGAGGCTAATTACTTTACAATATTGTATTTGTTTTGCCATACATCAACATGAATCCACCACAGGTGTATACGTGTTCCCCATCCTGAACCCTCCTCCCACCTCCCTCCCCATCCCATCCCTCTGGGTCATCCCAGTGCACCAGCCCCAAGCATCTGTATCATGCATTGAACCTGGACTGGCGATTCATTTCACATATAATATACATGTTTCAATGGCATTCTCCCAAATCATCCCACCCTCGCCCTCTCCCACAGAGTCCAAAAGACTCTTCTATACATCTGTGTCTCTTTTGCTGTCTCGCATACAGGGTTATTGTTACCATCTTTTTAAATTCCATATATATGCGTTAGCATACTGTATTGATGTTTTTCTTTCTGGCTTACTTGACTCTGTATAATAGGCTCCAGTTTCATCCACCTCATTAGAACTGATTCAAATGTATTCTTTTTAATGGCTGAGTAATACTCCATTGTGTATATATACCACTGCTTTCTTATCCATTCATCTGCTGATAGACATCTAGGTTGCTTCCATGTCCTAGCTTCTGTAAACAGTGCTGTGATGAACATTGGGGTACACGTGTCTCTTTCAAGTCTGGTTTCCTCAGTGTGTATGCCCAACAGTGGGATTGCTGGGTCGTATGGCAGTTCTATTTCCAGTTTTTTAAGGAATCTCCACACTGTTCCCCATAGTGGCTGTACTAGTTTGCATTCCCACCAACAGTGTAAGAGGGTTCCCTTTTCTCCACACTCTCTCCAGCATTTATTGCTTGTAGACTTTTGGATAGCAGCTATTCTGACTGGCCTGAAATGGTACCTCATTGTGGTTTTGATTTGCATTTCTCTGATAATGAGTGATGTTGAGCATCTTTTCATGTGTTTGTTAGCCATCTGTATGTCTTCTCTAGAGAAATGTCTGTTTAGTTCTTAGGCCCATTTTTTGATTGGGTCATTTATTTTTCTGGAATTGAGCTACAGGAGTTGCTTGTATATTTTTAATTTAATCACTCCTCAAAATCCCATTCTGCCATGGAGAGTAACACAGTCACAGATTCCAGAAATTAGGACATGGACATCTTTGAGGGGCAGGGCATTATTCTGGCTCCCACAGTCACAATAAGAAAGCAGATTGTAAGATATGAGGGCAAGACTTCATCTGGTTTGTTCAACATCATCTCAGCACACTACTGGCTTATCATCAGTACTCAGTTAACATCTATTTAAAGTCAAAGTGAAGTCGCTCAGTCATGTCCAACTCTTTGTGACCCCATGGACTGTAGCCTACCAGGCTTCTCCATCTATGGGATTCTCCAGGCAAGAATACTGGAGTGGGTTACCATTTCCTTCTCCAGGGGATCTTCCCGACCCAGGGATAGAACCTGGGTTTCCCGCATTGGAGGCAGACGCTTTAACCTCTGAGCCACCAGGGAAGCCCAACATCTATTTAATAACTGAGCAAATGATGTGACACTTCTGTGATAAGTTCTCATGTAATTAAGGTATGGGTGGCTCCAAAATTTGTAATTTGCTGTCCCTTACAAATAAAGGATTAAATGGGTACCAAGTTTCTGTTTGAGAAAATGAAAGAGTTCTGGAGATGGATGGTGGTGGATGGCTATACAACACTATGAATGTACTTAATACCAATAAACAATTTAAAAATTGTAAATGTTGCATTTTACATAAATATTAATATGCATATAAAACCACAATAAAAGAATATAGGCTTAATTCAAAGAATATAAAGTCGAGAAAAAAGTTACACCATAGCTCTTGACCAAAATCATAACATCTGACTTAAATAAATATCCTTCTTATTGCAATTCCCATAAGAGAAAGGTGTGGAATCATCCTGCCAGTGCAGGAGATGTGGGTTCAAACCCTGGGTTGGGAAGGTCCCCCTGGAGAAGAAATTGACAACCCACTCCAGTGTTACTGCCTGGAAAGCCCCATGGACAGAGGAGCTTGGCAGGCTACAGCAAAGAGTCGGACATGACTTAGCAACTAAACAGGAAACAGCGTCCTCGGTCTTAGTGCTGAATCTTCTTCCCATTAATTTATTTGCCTCCTAAAGCACTACAATTTATCACAGGTTATGTTCGTTAAGCCAAAACGTTTTCATTATGCTTTTTAAGTTAAACTAATACAGAAGAGAGCAGTCAAGCAATCAAATGTCTTCTTGAGCCTTTGGTTGGTTATTTTTCTAAGTGTCCTCATTTGTCTGCATCATGGATTTAAACACTTTCTAAAACACATTCTAACACACATACAAGAAGACGTGCACACATCCACACACAAAGCAAGTGTCCACATGGTGCCAAGATACTCAATGGTTTCACAGATGAAATCCAGCCAGACTGCTTGGGCGGGCTTTCCACAGACTCAACAGTCAGGATGTGGAGTGAATCTTTCACTTATGTATCTGTTCATTTGGGGAAACTGTAGACACAGACTCAAACAGATCACTCTCAATTTTTGTCCCAAAGCAACAACTAGGAACCAATTAGAGCCATTCTTTTCAATGAAGCTTATTATTGGTGCTAATCTGTGAATAGAAGAGTCCAATTGTGAGGAAGGTTAGCAACCCCAAATAACACTCCCATAAGGTTTATTACACTTCTGCCAACACCTTCGGGTTGCCTTAATTGCTTCTTCAGGGCTGGTTTCACACCAAGAATGGAGTCATTTCCAGTGCTCTAATCTAGTTTTCCCAGCATCAAAAGTAGAAGACAGGGAAGAGCACAGAAAATTTGGGTCACTCTACTAAACCTGGAAGAGAGATATTTTTAAGTAACAAGAACTGACTCATTGGAAAAGACTCTGATTCTGGGAAAAACTGAGGGCAAGAGAAGGGGATGACAGAGGATGAGATGGTTGGATGGCATCACTGACTCAATGCACGTGAGTTTGAGCAAACCTTGGGAGATAGCGAAGGACAGGGAAGCCTGGCATGCTGCAATTCATGGGGTTGCAAAGAGTCAGACACAACTTGGTGACTGAACAACACACAATATTACACAACTCAAATCAACAGACTAGAATCCAGAGCCCAAATATGTCTTAATCAAAGTCTCTCGTGTTTCTTCTACATCACATACTGAGCCACAGCTATAGAGTCAGCTCCCAGGAAAAGAACTAGCTGATATTTTTCTTCAACAATTATTGAGCAGTTCTTCCTGTACCCTGCCCCTCTTTCAGCAGCCATGTCTCTCATGCTCTGGAGGATTCCAGTTCCCCTGCCACACACCCCTGTTAAGGAAGAAAGCATTATGGCAAACAAACTTTCATGCCAACTCTAGCAAGAATTTACTGGGTGCTTACTCTGTTGCCTGGACCTGTACCAAATGTCTCATGTGCATTATAACATGTAAAATCTATTTCTCAGATATGATTGGATGAGACTGAAGTCTAAGACGTCATTACCAAAACCAAATTGATGACACTAGACTGAGTTCCAGGCCTTTCTATTCCACCACATTACCTTTGGGGCCATGACTCCATCTTCCCTACTTTAGTCAATGTCAGTAAGTGGAGTACAATATTGACTTTGTCATATAAACAAAGCAAGCCAGAGTGGCAGTGAGGAAAGCAAAAGAACAAGGAGCCCTTAGCCAAAGGAAGAAAGGACATTTCCATGAACAATGCTCTCTCACATTTTGCTTTCAAAGAATTTCTTTATAGCAGCAAGGATTCTATGAAACACATTTGTGTTGGAAAGCACAAGAATGCATCAACATTTCTTTTGTGCTTTCTATGCCTTGGTTTGGAGGAGCTTCACAGAAATTATTCCTTGCAAGGTAAAGCTAACCCTGATCATAAGAGATACGTAAGCAAAGATGAAAATCCAAAGTCAGTCTTCATAGCATGCTATGGCCCTCTCAATCCTCTAACTACCATCCAACATCTTAGAAAATTAGGCTATATGGTTCCTAAGAGATTTGCTCACAAGAGGTTCATTATTTTTTAAATGAGGCTGGAGTAAAAATTCTCTTGTGAAAATAGCCTTTCTTTGGATAGCTTAATGTAATTTCCTGTCTCAAGATCTCCAGGGCAGAGAGCACCCCTTTGCAAAGTCAGGAGGAAAGTGGTATGCAAGGAGAAAAGACTTTTTATAGAGACTCAGGTTAAGGAGCAAGAGAAAATTCAAGCTGGATCTTGATTTTTCTTCTTTTCTTTTCTCTCAACCAGTAAAACCACCCAAGAGATTTCCTGAATTCCTTCTACAGACCAAAAGACTGAAGTTTGAAAAGAGGGATTCTAAGCTCTTAATTTTTAGCTTTCTGAAAAGAGATCTTTTTCTCTGAAATTATGCAGAGAAACAGGGTAATGCCACAGGAACAGTGGTAAAGAACCTGAAAGAAACTGACTGGGGCAAATCAGTATGGCAAGGACATCTGCTCTCCTTTGAAAGTGACAGAAAACAGTATAGCTGTCAGATACTAAGTGTCTAGCTTACAATACAGGACAAAGGAGAAAACTTCTCATGGGTGAAATTAATACACAGACAATCCCCTAGGTGGGCTATGTGTACTTCCCAGGGAAGGTGGTGCATGAGCTCAGAAAGAATCAGAGTCAAAAACAACAAACTGTTCCAGGTCTGAGCTAAGCTGATCGACAGCATGGCTTTTGCCTGAGCTTGTAAAATTTAGAGTTGAAGAGTTTGGTCTTCCACTGGCAAGACTCCTGGAGTACTTGTTTCTGTTCCCCTGCTGGTTACAGCATTTGAAATCCCCCAAGTTAAGTGGCCCTAGTGGGGTGTGCAAGGAAAATTCCACTTCATCCAACTGACACCAGGCTAGGGTCAAGTTGTGAAGGTGACCAAAATGTTATGGTAAGTCAGAAAATAAACCACATGGGTTTTCCCCACTGACCCTGCCACCGTATCCATAGGGAAATCAATTCTAGACCTCACTTTCCTCCTCTGCAGTGGGGGTTTGATTAGATCATCTCTAGCATTCCTCTAAATCTTCACAATCTAGGTTTCTAAATTTATTTGCGGTCCCCTTTTACTTCCCTCTATTTCATGTCCCTCTTCCCCAGTTTTATCACTTGCCTACAAATTCCAAGGCAGAAGTCTGTTGCAGGTACTTCTGTAAATGACTACATCTGCAAATATTGTATGTGTGCATAGTCATTCAGTCATCTCCAACTCTTTGCAACACCATGGACTGTAGCCCATCAGGTTCCTCTGTCCATGGGATCTTTTAGGTAAGAACTCTGGAGTGGGTTGCCATGCCCTTCTCCAGGGAACTTTCCTGACTCTGGATTGAACCCACGTCTCCTGCATCTCCTGCATTGGTAGGTGGATTCTTTACCACTGATCCACTTGGGAAGTCCTCTGTAAATGTTATCCAATATAAAATACACACACACACACATACACACACACACAGTCAACAGGATAAAGATTAGTATCGTCACTTAGTAGATGCAGAAAATTGAGATTCAGGAAGCACTCACCTAAGATCAAAGATCAAGAAAAGTTCTGTGTCTGGATTTGAATCTAGAGCCATCTGACTCTTAAACTCACATTCTGACTACACCCTGCTGTCTCCTTGTGGGCCTGGACCTCTTCTATAAATCACATGACAAAAGGCTTTCACTCAGCTTGATCCCCTAAGTATCGAGCCTCTGTTCCCTATCAAAGTTTACTTGTCCTAGCTCTCATTTCCTACAACGCCTACCACTATTGCATTTTCTCTCTAACTATTGGAGGACTTAGCATCTATTCCAATCCACTTATAAAAAAAGAGGAAAAAACTGAAGACAGAAGGGGCAGCTTGCTCAATGTCACAGAGTATTTACAAGTAAGGCCCAAATATAGCCCATATTTATGTATATCTCTTTTTAAGCTATCACATATCAATAAAATCATTGACAACTAAAATATAACACACAGTCAACAGGATAAAAATTAGTATCGTAACTTAGTAGATGCAGAAAATTGAGATTCAGGAAGCACTCACCTAAGATCAAAGATCAAGAAAAGTTCTGTGTCCGGATTTGAATCTACAGCCATCTGACTCTTAAACTCACATTCTGACTACACCCTGCCGTCTCCTTGTGGGCCTGGACCTCTTCTATAAATCACATGACAAAAGGCTTTCACTCAGCTTGATCCCCTAAGTATCGAGCCTCTGTTCCCTATCAAAGTTTACTTGTCCTAGCTCTCATTTCCTACAACGCCTACCACTATTGCATTTTCTCTCTAACTATTGGAGGACTTAGCATCTATTCCAATCCACTTATAAAAAAAGAGGAAAAAACTGAAGACAGAAGGGGCAGCTTGCTCAATGTCACAGAGTATTTACAAGTAAGGCCCAAATATAGCCCATATTTATGTATCTCTCTTTTTAAGCTATCACATATCAATAAAATCATTGACAACTAAAATATACCTGAATTCCCTTAGATCAATGTATTAAGTCTCATGGATATTTTCTTTTAACAAAAAACACATGTTTCTTCTCAATAAGAGCTTATTTTGGATAATTTAGGAACTAAAGTAAATAGTACAAGAAAGAAATCCATTCACAATCCACCTAGAGAAGAGCACAATTAATTTTATTAAATTTACTTCTAGTACTTTTCCTTGACGTTATTTCAGTTTTATTTATTTTTAAATAAAACTTGCTATTTTATGATTATTAAAAATATGTAGTCCACAATGAGATACCCTTACATACCCTTCAGAATAGACTGACACAAATGAGATACACTTCAGAACAGAATATGGGCGAGGATATGGAGCAACTAGAGTTTGCTAACATAGTCAGCAAGAGTACAAAAGAGTACAGCCACTTTAGGAAAGTGTGTGGTGGTCTCTTACAAAACTAAACATTCACCTACCCTATGACCCAGAAATCCCACACCCAGATATTTACCCAAGAGAAAAATATCTCCCCCCACACACAGAAAGAATACCCATAACAGTTTTATTTATAACAGCCCAAACTGGGGCTAGCTCAGATGTCCATCCACAGGGGACTAGACACACAAACAGTGGTGTAGTCATGCCATCCCCAGCAACAGAAACCAAGTACTGATACAAGCAACTCACTGGGCAGACTTCAAAAACATTATATTGCATAAAAGAAACCCTACAAAGACTATATACTATACTATACTATACAATCCCATTTACATGAAGTTCTGTAACAAGCAAAGTTAATCTCTGCTGGAAAGAATTAGAACAGCAGTTGCTTTGAGGACAGAGATTGACTAGGAATGAGGGAACTCTCTGGGGTGATGACAATGTTATGTATCTCGATAAGGATGTGTTGAGTGAATACATTTGTCAGACCTCACTGAATGCTATGTTAGAGAATTTTATAAGGAAAAATACACAAACAAATATTGAATTTTAGTACGTGAGAAGAAGTGTACCTATGTCAACAACTTACCCTGAAATGCATCAAAAAATAAGATGTATTAAATAAAAGACTGGATAGACATGTGATAAAGCAGGTGTAGTAAAATGTTTATTGTAGAATCTAGGTGGTGAGTATATGAATATTCATTGTAAAATCCTTCCAATTTTTCTGTAGATTTGGAAATTGTTACAATAAAATGTTAGGGAGAAAAGTTTAAAATATTATAGAAAGTATGAAAAATTCACAAAGTTCAAAGAAAATAAGACTCTCCCAAAATACTATTGCCTGTCCAACAGCAATACTGAAAACAAGAGTGAGCTGCTCTCCATCCTTTTTTTCTGTATTTATAGATATGAATAGGTGTTTCACAAAATTAGTATCAAACAGATTTATATCTTTTTATTATGAAGTAGCATTTTATCAATGGTCTTTTTCCAGATCATTAAGCATTCTTCAAAAATATTGTATTAGAATATATTTAAACATATTTCAAATATTTTAGGTTTTAACATTTGGATGAACATACATTTTGCCTGAGGCCTGATACCTACCTAATGCTTTTACCAAAAGGAAGTGTTTTTAGGGCAGTACAGCATTGTGGTTTAAAGAGTGCGCATGAACTCAACTTCACCACCTACTTCACTGTTACCTTGAAAAGTTTTCTAAATGTCTGTAGATCTACTTCTTCTGTGCTCTGAGGTAGTTAGTGGAAAATACCTAGCACTGTGCATGGCATATGAAAGTGAAAGTGAAAGTGAAGTAACATATTTCAAATATTTTAGGTTTTAACATTTGGATGAACATACATTTTGCCTGAGGCCTGATACCTACCTAATGCTTTTACCAAAAGGAAGTGTTTTTAGGGCAGTACAGCATTGTGGTTTAAAGAGTGCGCATGAACTCAACTTCACCACCTACTTCACTGTTACCTTGAAAAGTTTTCTAAATGTCTGTAGATCTACTTCTTCTGTGCTCTGAGGTAGTTAGTGGAAAATACCTAGCGCTGTGCATGGCATATGAAAGTGAAAGTGAAAGTGAAGTTGCCCAGTCGTGTCCGACTCTTTGCGACCCCGTGAACTGTAGCCTACCAGGCTTCTCCGTCCATAGAATTCTCCAGGCAAGAGTACTGGAGTGGGTTACCATTTCCTTCTCCAGGGGAATCTTCCCTTCCCAGGGATTGAACTCAGGTCTCCCACATTGGAGGCAGACGCTTTAACCTCTGAGCCACCAGGGAAGATCTGTTATACATGGCATATAACTCCCCATAAATGACAGCTATTATTATTCACCCAGGCATGTTACTTGTATATTATAACAGCTAGTTGAGCATATATCTGACAAAGGAAACACTCAGGGATACAAAACAAGAACCATAGTCACAACAAGGACCATATCTGATTTGACTTGGTATCACCATATCTTGCATGGATTCAATCACATAAGAGGTGCTCAATAAATACAAGCTGAATAAATGATGAGTGATATATAAAGAAGAGGGTAGCAACCTGGCTTCAATTCATCTAGGCCTGAGACCAGCCTCAACCTCCCTTGTACATTTTTCCTGCCCCTATACCGCTCTGGAAGCAGCTGAACACATCTCTCCCTTGTTAGCTGAAATTGTATAAGACACCTCAATTAACTAACTGGGAGACCAGGGTTCAAAGTCTGGCTCCATCTCTAATTAGTGGTGTGTCTTTGGACCAAAACATTAGCAACAACATTCCGTTATTTTATTAGACTCTTCAAATAGTCTCCAATGAGGGAGAGGAAGCAGAGCATGTCCTTTTGCTCTGTTCAGAGGAAGAAACTGAGGCCCAGAAAGGTGAAATGATTTGTCCATATTCTGTCCTCCAGACAGGAGACAGTCAGGTAAACAACCTCTACAGGCTGGCTTGGCTCTACAAATTTAAACTGCGATGTTTCCTCTTGACCACTGCCTGACTGCAAATAATGTCCTCACTGCTCTCCTTTCTGCTATATCCTTCTGTGTTGTCTTCCCTCCCTGCTCCCTTCCCCAAAGCCAGCTGTGCCAAGCTGCACTAGGGATTATTGACAGCAGAGGGGGTTGCTGAGCCAAACCGGGTTTTCTCCAAATAAGGAAGCAAAAGAAGTACTCTTGTGGGCTGAGATGCAGCCCAAGTTCCTCATTCTAACCCGAGTTCTGAGAAAGACAGTTAGGTTGCAGTAGTACAAAATAGCCTAGGGATCTGTGGTACAAAACATAATCCGTGAGGAACATGTGTTCTGGTGTTAGCTCTGCCAATAACGATTTGTCACACTGGGCAAGTCACTTCATCAAAATGTTTAAAGTTCTAGCTCAGGGGTTCTCAGACTGAGCTGTTCATCAGAGGATCTCCAGGGCTGCATATTAAAAATACACAATCTGGGGCCCCAAACCAGACCAACTTAACCAGAATCTTCAGGAGCAGAACCTACAAATCTGTCATTTTACAATTTAAGATCCCAAGATTTTCTAAAGCACAGACATGTTTGGGAACCACTAAACTAGATACACTCAAAGGTTCTTATTTTCATTCTAAGATGTAAAATTCAAAATGTGTTGATCTCTTTTCCACTTCCATAAAATAGGACTGCTTTAATTTTGGTTTATTGGTAACTGATTGCCTAAAGAACTGTCTTAAAAATGATTTGAAGGCCGGTAGTAACAAAACACAAGTCACACGTGTGAGCCACATATACAATTTTAAATTTATAACCAGTTAAAAAAAAGTTAAAAGTAACAGGTAAGATTAATTTTAATAATGTTTTATTTAACCCAATACATGCAAAATACTCTCATTTCAACTTGTAAAATTAAATATAATGTGTAAAATAACAATATAAAAATTGAGATATTTTACATTTTTTTCTTTTGTGCTAGGTCTTTGTGATCTGGTATGAAATTTGCCCATACAGACTAGGTTAAGTTGGACTAGTTACATTTCCAGTGACCAGTGGTCACCAAATTAGACAGAGCTGTGAAGCTGCCTCGATAGGAGATAATACAGTTATCAATTAGCATCCACAATGGGCTCAGGTGGAGAGGAGGCACTTGCGCTTGTGCCATACAGTCATCATCCCCGGGTAGTGACACCAAATGGCCTAATTACTAGTTCTCTGAAGATTAGGCGAAAAAAAGATCAGAGGTGACTCAGCCTAGGATTTAATCATGAGGAGGGCACAGGAAATCCACACTAGTGATCAGTGCTTAGGAGCACTATAAGTGAGTATAACATTAAAATAAGAGAAAGATTTCACCAAAACAAGTGGTAGAATACACCCAAGCACCAGCACTTGAAAATATATGTTGTATTCTTTCTACGAAAATATCTTCCTATCAGGGTAAATATCACGGGCCTCTTGAAGAAGGGCTATTACTGATTGATTTATAAGAAGCATTCATAGTACGGTTGAATCTCCACTATGAGAAATAACTGGCTGATAACGCTGCAGAAGTAGGAGAGAAGGGTACCTACAGCCATGAAAATAATAATGCAACCGGTAAGAATAATAGATCATATTTAAAATGTATTATTTTAAAAAGCACTTTATCCATTCTCATTTGTTCCTTACAACATAGCGGGCAGGCAGGTGGGATGCATGTCCCTTTTTAGATTGGGGACCTGAGGTTCTGAGTGTTTGCCCAAGTCTCATAGCCAGAGAGTAAGTAGCATAGTTTCTCCACATGAAGCTCTCTGGTCCATATGGGAATTCAACCTTGGCCTCATTATCAGCGAGCTCTTGCCAGCTACTTACCTGATGCAGCTATAAATATCATTAATTCACTTTTCAAAGGCCTTTCCTCTTCTAACAGATTAAGTTCCTGTTAGCCTCTTTTCACCCCCTCCTCTCTGTCTGCGTCTGCATCTCCTCTGTCTCTAATCATATGTGTCCCTGGAAGGTGTAAATGCCTTTGCCTCGGGCAAGGATGCCTTTTCTACAGCACCATGTGGAGCTGCCAGCCAGCTTGTAATGCAGGAGCAGCACTTTTCTCTGCAGGCTGAGTCCAGATAACAACTTGCAAAGTCATGCAGGAGGCATGGAAGGGTTTTGAACACAAAAGTGATGTGATGAGGCAGGATGTGTGTGTGTGTGAGGCAGGTAAACAGTTGAAGTGAAAAGAGAGAGAATCAGAAGTAAAAAGAGGAAGAAGAGAATCATCCTCATGACCAATATCAGTTCTCCTTGTCTTTCAGCTCTTAGCTTATATCACTTCCTCAGAGTCCAATATATCTGTCCAACTTATCTAAAGTAGCCATCCCCTCACTATAAGATCATCATCCTTTAATGCACAGCACCTGTCACTCTCAGATGTTTATGTTACTACCTGTCCTGACTCCACGTTGACTATAGGTCCATGAAAGCACAAACTATCTGTTTTATTCATTGATCTATCCACAGACCATACCAACTATACCTCCATAACAAACACATTAAATATTAGTTTAGCGAATGAATGAGGAGCTGAGCTAAGTATTTAACACCATTCACAGGTTATATCACTGAATCCTCACATTAATCCAAGGAATTAACTCTTATTATCTACACTTTACAGGTTCCCATAATCTAAGATGTGAGGCAACAAGAATGAATAATCTTCATACTGTAAAGTCTATAGTTGTCTAATCCCCAAATCTAAAATCCTTTCTTCAGTGAAACATCTCCTCATTCATTTCACGCCTGCTTCAACATTGGAAACTGTTGACCCTAGGTTTCTCCTAGAAAATGTCTTTTAGATTCGGTCATTCAACAGAAGTTTATTAAGCACCAGTTATGTGCCAGTCAGTATTCTAAGGTAGGTCTTTGCTGATGACTCAGTGGTAAAAAATTCGCCTGCCAATGCAGCAGATATGGGTTCGATCCCTGGGTCAGGAAGATACCTGGAGAAGGAAATGGCAACCCACTCCAGTATTCTTGCCTGGGAAATCCCATGGACAGAGGAGCCTGGTGAGCTACAGTCCATGTCATTGCAGAGTCAGACATGACTCAGTGACCAAACAACAGCACTGTTCTAAGGGCAGCGAATGCGAAGTTTTGATGGCCAGGCAGGAATCAGGAAGGGTCCCAATGTGCCAATACAGTTTTTCTCCTTAATTGTGCTCAACCTCCCCCATTTTCCCTCTAACTCTCAAATGTGAGTTCCCCCAAGGTCCAGCTGCAGGCCTCTCTCTGTGTACATTTCCACCTGTGAAGGTGATTTCAATCTACCATAGCCTCTTAAAACAGTCACCTCTGTGCAAATGCCTCCTACATCTACTATCTCTAATATGGACCTTTATCCTACACTCCAAATCTGCATTTCTTCCCTGCTTGGACATCCCATTACCACTTGATCTCAGTTCAACAACCCTAAAATGGAATCTCTCCATGGACTCACCCTTTCAAACTAGCTAGCATTCCTAGTGTCTATTCTCTCAGAGAAGAAAGAAACCAAAGGGGAAAAGAAAGAAAGACACTAAGGGGCAAACTAGCAGTAGAAGGTGGAGGAGCCTGGTAGGCTGCAGTCCATGGGGTCGCGAAGAGCTGGACACGACTGAGCGACTTCACTTTCACTTTTCACTTTCATGTATTGGAGAAGGAAATGGCAACCCACTCCAGTGTTCTTGCCTGGAGAATCCCAGGGACAGGGGAGCCTAGTGGGCTGCCATCTATAGGGTCACACAGAGTCGGACATGACTGAAGTGACTTAGCAGCAGCAGCAGTAGAAGAATTGATTTCATAGGATAACAGTCAGATTGGGTGAGTCTGAAGTAGAGTGTCCTAGAAATCAGGGCTTTAAGTACAGTGGACACATATTCAGCTGAACCTAGGGAACACCAAAAGGTCTAAAGTCTTCATTGTAGAAAGTGGGATCAAGAAATCCTACAGAAATGTTCAAATCCTTGCAATTAAGTCATTATACACTGAAGCCCCCCCTTTCATTGATTCCACTTCAGTCCTCATGTGGGGATGGACTAGAGTTAATAAGGATAACCTTTAACCAAATATGGACTTTCCTGGTGGCTCAGACGGTAAAGCATCTGCCTGCAATGCAGGAGACGTAGGTTTAATCCCTGGGTTGGGAAGATCCCCTGGAGAAGGAAATGGCTACCCACTCGAGTATTCTTGCCTGGAGAATTCCATAGACAGAAGAGCCTGGTGGGCTATAGTCCACAGGGTGCAGAGTCAGACATTACAGAGCAACTAACAATTTAACCAAATACTTTCTTCTAGTACAAATTCAAAAGTTGCCCAAAGCATTTGAGCTGCAAAAACAACTGGAATACCCTTGACCTAATGGAACCAGGTAAAAGGAATGCAGAGATTGCCTAAGACTAGCTTAAGAAGTCAACTCAACTTCCCATTACTGGTGGAGGAATTCCCTCTACTAAAGAAAAGCAAAGCTGAGTTTACTGGAACAACTGCTAACCAAAAAAAATACCTGTGTGCTGCAAATTCTCTGAGAAAGAATGCCAGGATTAATGAATGATTTCTGCCATAGTAGGGAGGAAGACACAAAGTAATAACAGGATTATTTCACATAGTTGCCACCTGGGTGGTCAGACAGTTTTTAGATGTATCCTACTAATCATACTCAACAAAGATCAACATTTTCTTTTTGTACAATGAAAAAAAGTAGATTTAATTTTGAAAAAATATATTTTATTTGAATTAAGCTAAGGAATAGCTGCAGCAATACTATATTGACATGAGTTTGAGTAAACTCCAGGAGTTGGTGATGGACAGGGAAGCCTGGTGTGCTGCGATTCATGGGGTTGCAAAGAGTCGGATATGATTGAGCAACTGAACTGAACTGAAGGCCAAAGCCATAGGTTTAATCCCTGTGGGCAAGCAAACTTTGCTCTAGTGAACAATTCCTAATTTCATCTCTCATCAAAGTCACATATTTACTTATAACTGTAATCTAGTCAGTTATGTAAAAACTAGATCAAAATCAAATGCACTGTTGGTATTTAGATGTAAATTCTCCCCAAATTAATCTGTAGAGTCAATGCAATCCCAAACATAATCCAAGCTAGTTTCTTCATAGAAACTGACAAATTGAATTTTACATCTAAACAAATGCAATAGATAAGCAAAATAATTTTGAAAGAAGAAAAGAACAAAAGAAACACACACTGCCTAATTTCAGAAGGAATTATATAAAGTTATCTTAAAAATAAAATGTAATATTAATAAAAAGACATAATTACAGATCAGTTGAACAAAACAGAGACTCCAAAGAGAGATCCACACATACAGACTCAATTTATTGATAACAAAAAACTAGGCAATTCAAATGGAAAAGGATAATCTTTCCAACAAATGATACAACCAAATAAATTTCATCTTTCCTTTAAACAATATACAAATAATAACTCAAAAGAAATCAGAGTTAAATGTAAGAATCAAAACTATAAAACTTTCATAAGAAAACTAGGAGACTCTGGAGTAGATAAACATTTCTTAACTCAAACCCATGAATACAATAGATTGAACTTAATCAAAATTAAAAATTTTGCTCTACAAAAAACATTATGAAGAAAATAAAAAGTCCCAGACTGGGAGAAAGTATCATCATAGTAGAGACCTGATGAAAGATTGTAACTAAAAAATATTTGTTTGTTGGTGTTTAGTCACTAAATGTGTCAGACTCTTTTGAAACCCCATGGATTGTAGCCCGCCAGGTCTCCATGTCCATGGGATTTCCCAGGCAAGAGTACTGGAGTGGGTTGCCATTTCCTTTTCCCAAGGGTCTTTCTGACCCAAGGATAGAACCTGCGCTGCCTGCATTGGCAGGCAGATTCCTCACCACTGAGCTACGAGGCAAGCATGGGTTCTTTATCACTGAGCCACCCGGGAAGCCCAACTAAAAATATAAAAACACTTAAAACTGAATAATAATGGCTTAAAAATAGCATATGCAAATATTTGAACGGTCATTTCACACACAAAAAAAGACACAGCTAGCAAGCGAGCACATCAAAAGGTGCTCATCATCATTAGCAATTAGGAAAAGGCAATTTAAACCACAATGGGATATCATTACACAATTCCTGAAATGGTTAAAATTAAAAAGACTGACCAGACCAAGTCGATGAAGACATAACTCAAATTTGCACACATTGTTGGTAGAAATGCATAATGATAGGACAACTTTGAAAACAACTTGATAGTTTCTTAAAAAGTCAAATATATACCTACTATAAACTTCAGACATTTCTCTCTCCTAGGGATATAACCAAGAGAAAACAAAGTATATGTCCATAGAAAGACATATGTAAATATTCATAGCAGTTTTATTCATAATAGGCAACTGCAAACAACTCAAATGTCTACCAATAGGTGAGTGGATCAACAAACTAAAAATTCGTACAGTGGAATACTACTCAACAACAGAAATGAACAAACTGTAGATACACACAACAACATGGACGGACCTCAAAATAATTAAACCAATGAAAGAAGTCAGACAAAAAAGGCTAAGACTGTAAGATCCCACTTACATAAAATTCTAGAAAATGTAAAATAATCTATAATAAAAGAAAGCAGATCAGTGGCTGCTGGGGAATATATCAATAGTAGGAGACATGAAACTCTTGAGAAGTGTGAATTTGTTCATTACACTGATGTCTGTGATGGTTTCACAGGTGTAGACATGTTAATCTAATTGAACACGTCATATAAGTGCAATTTATTTTATGGCAATTATACTAAACAAGCTGCTTTTTAAAACATGAGAAAAGATGAAAAATTTAAATAAAATGGTTAAGAAATTATATTTGATTACAGAATTACAGATACTATACATTTTCCTTTGCCTTATTTATATTTTCTAAAATTCTGATATTATTATTTTTGAAGGATTTTTCCCCTCAAATATACCTTTATATTTGCTCATGATAACAAAGATAAACAATAAAGGAGTTTAAAAGGTAAAATCTATACATCACCCTTACTACCACTATCAAATCCCAATCCCAAATTAACCACTGCTAATAACTTGGTATGAGGCTTTCCACATTTATCTGCAGAGTACATCATGAGAAATGCTGGGCTGCATGAAGCACAAGCTGGAATCAAGAGTGCCGAGAGAAATATCAATAACCTCAGATATGCAGATGACACCACCCTATGGCAGAAAGCGAAGAAGGACTAAAGAGCCTCTTGATGAAAGTGAAAAAGGAGAGTGAAAAAGTTGGCTTAAAACTCAACATTCAGAAAACTAAGATGATGGCATCTGGTCCCACCACTTCATGGTAATAGATGGGGAAACAACGGAAACAGTGACAGACTTTATATTTTGGGGGCTCCAAAATCACTGCAGACAGTGACTGCAGCCATGAAATTAAAAGAAGCTTACTCCTTGGGAGAAAAGTTATGACCAACTTAGCATATTAAAAAGCAGAGACATTACTTTGCTGACAAAGGTCCATGTAGTCAAAACTATGGTTTTTCCAGTAGTCATGTATGGATGTGAGGTTGGACTATAAAGCAAGCTGAGAGCCGAAGAATTGATGCTTTTGAACTGTGGTGTTGGAGAAGACTCTTGAGAGTCCCTTAGACTGCAAGGAAATCAAACCAGTCAATCCTAAAGGAAATCAGTCCTAAATATTTATTGGAAGGACTATGTTGAAGCTAAAACTCCAATAATTTGGCCGCCTGATGCCAAGTGCTGACTCATTGGAAAAGACCTTGATGCTGGGCAAGATTGAGGGCAGGAGGAGAAGGGGATGACAGAGGATGAGATGGTTGGATGGCATCACTGACTCGATGGACATGAGTTTGAGCAAGCTCCAGGAGGTGGTGATGGACAAGGAAGCATGGTATGCTGCAGTCCATGGGGTCGCAAAGAGTCGGACACAATTGAGTGACTGAACTGAACTGATGAGGCTTTCCAGACTTTTTTGAAATGAATAAATTAACATGAATTGTGTATGTGTGTGTGTACATATATATATATAGATTTTTTCCCCCATTTCCGTAGGAAGTTAGATCACGTTGGATTTTAGAGATTACTGAAATTATACTAATTCTTGGAAAGGCATGATGCATGATCCTACCCATTAGAAAACGGACTTGTGACTCAGGGTCATCTCATTGTGGGTCCAGTGGTTCCCTCATTCCACCCCAGGTCAAACACAAAATTTCTGCTTTGTGCATCCAAACTTATAAATTTGATCAGATCTGGTATAATATTCCTTTTACCTTCACCCATCCAGATTCATTCCCTATCAAATTCCCTGCTGCTGCTGCTGCAGGTGAAGGTTTATACATTCAAGGAGGACTGGCAGAGGGATGACCAGGGCACCAGGCATGTGTCGTCTAGCTACATGCAGAGGCTGAACGGCATGTCCCTGCTTGTCAGGGCCAATAGCAACATTAACCAGTGGGGAGAAGCTGGCAAATACCTTTAGAACCTTTCAAATATCCCCCCACTGGTGTGTAAGCCTCACAGATTTTTAAACAGACCTCAAGGTTCAAAGACCAAGTTGTTTTAATAAAGCTTTTCACATTTTTAAAGACTCACTCTTTAGGGATTGTCACTTCCCCAGTGGCTTACCATGAATTTCCCTTAAAGAAAAAGTTCGCATCAGTTGTTTCAAACTGAAGAACAATACCAAAGAAGTTCTCACACTACTGCACACGTTCTATGCCCCACGTCAGACTTCCCAACCTGAGGATTCGGCAAAAGGACTGGGAATCCTCAGGAAATCGGACTGAAGGACAGGAGGATTTGATTACAGAACTTCCTCAGGACTGAGGGAAACAGAGACTCTTGGAGGACACAGACAAAAAATATGTGTGCACCAAAACCTAGGGGAAATGGGTAGTGACCACACAAGAGGCTGAGCCAAAGCTGCCTTTGAGCGTTTGAGGGTCTCCTGCAGAGGTGTGGGTCAGCAGTGGCGGCCATGGGGACAGGGACACTGGCAGCAGCGGTACTGGGAGCTGCATATTTGCATACGTCCTTTTTGGAAGTCACCAGTAGCCCTACCTTAGATCCTGTAGACTCCAGGACTGAGTTGCCTCAGGCTAAACAACTAACAGGGAGGGAGTACAGATCCACCCATCACCAATCCAGAGAGAAGGTGTGGGGCGGGAGGGGGGAGGTGGGGGTCAGGATTGGGAGTTCATGTACACTCGTGGCTGATTCATGTCAATGTATAGCAAAACGAATACAGTATTGTAAAGCAAAACAAACTAAAAAATAAAAATCAATTTAAAAAAAAAAAAAAGAGTTACTGAGCATGGTCCTGCCCACCAGAGCAAGACCGAGTTTTGCCCATAGCCAGTTCTTCCCATAAGCAAGAACTATAATCCCACAACCTCCAGAACAAAACCCACAATTACAGAAAGCTAACCAAAATCTGGGGAGGCCTTACAAATGGCTGTGAAAAGAAGAGAGGCAAAAAGCAAAGGAAAAAAGGAAAGATTTAACCATTTGAATGCAGAGTTCCAAAGAATAGCAAGAAGAGATAAGAAAGCCCTCTTCAGTGATCAATGCAAAGAAATAGAGGAAAAGAACAGAATGGGAAAGACTAGAGATCTCTTCAAGAAAATTAGAGATACCAAGGGAACATTTCATGCAAAGATGGACTCGATAAAGGACAGAAATGGTCTGGACCTAACAGAAGCAGAAGATATTAAGAAGAGGTGGCAAGAATAAACAGAAGAACTGTACAAAGAAGATCTTCACGACCCAGATAATCATGATGATGTGATCACTCATCTAGAGCCAGATATCTTGGAATGTGAAGTCAAGTGGGCCTTAGAAAGCATCACTACAAACAAAGCTAGTGGAGGTGATGGAATTCCAGTTGAGCTGTTTCAAATCCTGAAAGATGATGCTGTGAAAGGGCTGCACTCAATATGCCAGCAAATTTGGAAAACTCAGCAGTGGCCACAGGACTGGAAAAGGTCAGTTTTCATTCTAATTCCAAAGAAAGACAATGCCAAAGAATGCTCAAACTACCACACAATTACACTCATCTCACATGCTAGTAAAGTAATGCTCAAAATTCTCCAAGTCAGGCTTCATCAATGCGTGAACCGTGAACTCCCTCATGTTCAAGCTGGTTTTAGAAAAGGCAGAGGAACCAGAAATCAAATTGCCAACATCCGCTGGATCATGGAAAAAGCAAGAGAGTTCCAGAAAAACATCTATTTCTGTTTTATTGACTATGCCAAAGCCTTTGACTGTGTGGATCACAACAAAATGTGGAAAATTCTGAAAGAGATGGGAGTACCAGATCACCTGACCTGCCTCTTGAGAAATATGTATGCAGGTCAGGAAGCAACAGTTAGAACTGGACATAGAACAACAGACTGGTTCCAAATAGGAAAAGGAGTACATCAAGGTTGTATATTGTCACCTTGCTTATTTAACTTATATGCAGAGTACATCATGAGAAACGCTGGACTGGAAGAAACACAAGCTGGAATCAAGATTGCCAGGAGAAATATCAATCACCTCAGATATGCAGATGACACCCTTATGGCAGAAAGTGAAGAGGAGCTAAAAAGCCTCTTGATGAAAGTGAAAGAAGAGAGTGGAAAAGTTGGCTGAAAGCTCAACATTCAGAAAACGAAGATCATGGCATCTGGTCCCATCACTTCATGGCAAATAGATGGGAAACAGTAGAAACAGTGTCAGACTTTATTTTTCTGGGCTCCAAAATCACTGCAGATGGTGACTGCAGCCATGAAATTAAAAGACGCTTACTCCTTGGAAGAAAAGTTATGACCAACCTAGATAGTATATTCAAAAGCAGAGACATTACTTTGCCGACTAAGGTCCGTCTAGTCAAGGCTATGGTTTTTCCTGTGGTCATGTATGGATGTGAGAGTTGGACTGTGAAGAAGGCTGAGCACCAAAGAATGGATGCTTTTGAACTGTGGTGTTGGAGAAGACTCTTGAGAGTCCCTTGGACTGCAAGGAGATCCAACCAGTCCATTCTGAGGGAGATCAGCCCTGGGATTTCTTTGGAAGGAATGATGCTAAAGCTGAAGCTCCAGTACTTTGGCCACCTCATGCGAAGAGTTGACTCATTGGAAAGGACTCTGATGCTAGGAGGGATTGGGAGCAGGAGGAGAAGGGGACGACCGAGGATGAGATGGCTGGATGGCATCACGGACTCAATGGACATGAGTCTGAGTGAACTCCAGGAGTTGGTGATGGACAGGGAGGCCTGGCGTGCTGTGATTCATGGGGTCGCAAAGAGTCGGACACAACTGAGCGACTGAACTGAACTGAACTGAAACAAAATGATCACATGGATTATAGCCTTGTGAAACTCAAGGGAGCTATGAGACATGCCGTGCAGGGCCACCCAAGACGGACAGGTCATGGTGGAGAGTTCTGACAAAACGTGTTCCACTGGAGAAGGGAATGACAAACCACTTAAGTATTCTTGCCTTGATAAGCCCATGAACAATATGAAAAGGCAAAAAGATATGACACCAGAAGAGGAGTCTCCCAGGTCAGTAGGTATCCAATATGCTCTAGGAGAAGAGTGGAGAAATAGCTCCAGAAGGAATGAAGAGGCTGAGCCAAAGTGGAAATGTTGCTCAGTTGTAGATGTGTCTGGTGGTGAAAATAAACTCCAGTACCATAAAGAACAATGTTGCATAGGAACCTGGAATGTTAGGTCCATGAATCAAGATAAATTGGGCATAGTCGAGCAGGAAGAATGAACTGGGAATGGGAAGAATGGGAAGAATGAACATATACATTTTAGGAATCAGTGAACTAAAATGGAAAGAAATGGGCAAACTTAATTTGGATGACCATTATATCTAGTACTGTGGGTAAGACTCCTTTAGAAGAAATGGAGTAGCCCTCATAGTCAGCAAGAGTCTGAAATGCAGTACTTGGGTGCAATCTCAAAAATGACAGAATGATCCTGGTTCATTTCCAAGGCAAACCATTCAAAATCACAGTAATCCAAGTCTGTGACTCAGTCACTAATGCTGAAGAAGCTGAAGTTGAATGATTCTATGAAGATCTACAAGACCTTCAAGAACTAACACCAAAAAAAGATGTCTTTTTCATCATACGGGATTGGAATGCAAAACTAAGAACTGAAGAGATACCTAGAGTAAAAGGAAAGTTTAGCCTTGGAGTACAAAATGAAGCAAGGCAATGTACTTTGGAGTACAGAAATGAAACGTTTGCCAAGAGAAGTCACCGGTCACAGCAAACACTCTCTTCCAACAACACAAGATATGACTCAACACATAGACATCACCAGATTAGTTCAATTCAGTTCAGTCGCTTAGTCATGTCAGATTCTTTGTGACCCCATGGACTGCAGTGTGTCATGCTTCCCTGTCCATCACCAACATGAAGAGATACCTAGAGTAAAAGGAAAGTTTAGCCTTGGAGTACAAAATGAAGCAAGGCAATGTACTTTGGAGTATAGAAATGAAACGTTTGCCAAGAGAAGTCACCGGTCACAGCAAACACTCTCTTCCAACAACACAAGATATGACTCAACACATAGACATCACCAGATTAGTTCAATTCAGTTCAGTCGCTTAGTCATGTCAGATTCTTTGTGACCCCATGGACTGCAGTGTGTCATGCTTCCCTGTCCATCACCAACTCCCAGGGCCTGCCCAAATTCATGTCCATCGACACAGTGATGCCATCCAACCATATCATCCTCTGTCATTCCCTTCACCTTCTGCCTTCAATCTTTCCCAGCAACAGGGTCTTTTCCAATGAGTTGGCTCTTTGCATAAAGTGGCCAAAGTATTGGAGTTTCAGCTTTAGCATCAGTCCTTCCAATGAATATTTATAACTGATTTCCTTTAGGATTGACTGGTTTGATCTCCTTACAGGCCAAAGGACTCTCAAGGGTCTTCTCCAACACCACAATTCAAAAACATTAATTCTTCAGCGCTCAGCTTTCTTTATAGTTCAACTCTCACATCCATATATGATTACTGGGAAAACCATAGCTTTGACTACATGGACTTTTGTCAGCAAAGTAATGTTTCTGCTTTTTAATATGTTGTCTGGGTTGGTCATAACTTTTCTTCCAAGAAGTAAGCATCTTTTTAATTTCATGGCTGCAGTCACCATCTGCAGTGATTTTGGAGCCCCCAAGATATAAAGTCTGTCACTGTTTCCATTGTTTCCCCATCTATTTGCCATGAAGGGATGAGACCAGATGCCATGATCTTAGTTTTTTTGAATGTTGATCTTTAAGCCAACTTTTTCACTGTCCTCTTTCTGTTTCAACAAGAGGGTCTTTAGTCCTTCTTTGCTTTCTGCCATANTAAAGTCTGTCACTGTTTCCATTGTTTCCCCATCTATTTGCCATGAAGGGATGAGACCAGATGCCATGATCTTAGTTTTTTTGAATGTTGATCTTTAAGCCAACTTTTTCACTGTCCTCTTTCTGTTTCAACAAGAGGGTCTTTAGTCCTTCTTTGCTTTCTGCCATAAGGGTGATGTCATCTGCATATCTAAGGTTATTGATATTTCTCCCAGGCACTCTTGATTCCAGCTTGTGCGTCCTGCAGCCTGGCATTTCACATGACGTACTCTGCATATAAGTAAAATGAACAGGGTGACAATATACAGCCTTAACCTCCTCCTTTTCCAATTTGGAACCAGTCTGTTGTTCCACATTCGGTTGTAACTGTTGCTTCTTGAACTGCATACAGATTTCTCAAGAGGCAGGTCAGGTGGTCTGGTATTCCCATCTCTCTCAGAATTTTCCACAGTTTATTGTGATCCACACAGTCAAAGGCTTTGGCATAGTCAATAAAGCAGAAGTAGATGCTTGTCTGGAACTCTCTTGCTTTTTGTATAATCCAGTGCATTTTGGCAATTGGATCTCTGGTTCCTCTGCCTTTTCTAAATCCACCTAGAACATCTGGAGAATTTTGAGCATTACTTTGCTAGCGTGTGAGTACAACTGTGCAGTAGTTTGAACATTCTTTGGCATTGCCTTTCTTTGGGAATGGAATGAAAACTGACCTCTTCCAGTTCTGTGGCCACTGCTGAGTTTTCCAAATGTGCTGGCATATTGAGCACAGCACCTTAACAGCATCATCTTTTAGGATTTGAAACAGCTCAACTGGAATTCCATCACCTCCACTAGCTTTGTTTGTAGTGATGCTTCCTAAGGCCCACTTCATATTCCAGGATGTCTGGCTCTAGTCCAGTGATCATACCATTGCAGTTATCCAGGTCATGAAGATCTTTTTTGTATAGTTCTTCTGTGTATTCTTGCCAAATAGTCAGTACCAAGATCAAACTGATTATATTCTTTGCAGCCAAAGATGGAGATGCCTATACAGTCAGAAAAAACAAGACTGGGAGCTGACTGTGGCTCAGATCATCAGTTCCTTATTGCAAAATTCAGTCTTAAATTGAAGAAAGTAGGGAAAACCACTGGCCACTCAGGTATGACCTAAATCAAATCCCTTATGATTATACAGTGGAGGTGACAAAGAGATTCAAGGGATTATATCTGGTAGAGAGATTGCCTGAAAAACTATGGACAATGGTTTGTAACATTGTTCAGGAGGTGGTGACCAAAATTATTCCCAAGAAAAAGAAATGCAAGAAGACAAGGTGGTTGTCTGAGGAGGCTTTACAAGTAGATGAGAAAAGGGGACAAATGAAAAGCAAAAGAGAAAGGGAAAGTTACACCCAACTGAATGGAGAGTTCCAGTGTATAGCAAGGAGAGATAAGAAAGCCTTCTTAAGTGATCAATGCAAAGAAATAGAGGAAAACAATAGAATGGGAAAGACTAGACACCTCTTCAAGAAAATTGGAAATATCAAGAAAATATTTCATGCAAAGATGGGCACAATAAAGGACAGAAACAGCAAGGACCTACAGAAGCAGAAGAGATTAAGAAGACATGGCAACAGTACACAGAAGAACTATACAAAAAAGGCCTTATGACCCGGATAACCACGATGGTGTGGCACTTACCTAGAGCCAGACATCCTGGAGTGTGAAGTCAAGTGGACCTTAGGAAGCATCACTATGAACAAAGTTAGTGGAGGTGATGGAACTCCAGTTTTCATATCCTAAAAGATGATGCTGTTAAGGTGCTGCACTCAATATGCCAGCAAATTTGGAAAACTCATCAGTGGCCAGAGGACTGGAAAAGGTCAGTTTTCATTCCAATCCCAAAGAAAGGCAATGGCAAAGTATGTTCAGACTATTGCACAATTGCTCTCATTTCACATGGCAGCAATGCTCAAAATCCTTCAAGCTAAGTTTCAACAACAAATGAACTGAGAACTTCCAGATGTACAAGCTGGATTTAGAAAAGGCAGAGGAACCAGAGATGGAACTGCAACATCTGCTGGACTGTAGAAAAAGCAAGGGAATTAAAAAAAAAAAAAAAAACAGCTTCACTGACTATGCTAAAGCCTTTCACTGTGTGAATCACAACAAACTGTGGAAAATTCTTAATGAGATGGGAATACCAGACCACCTTACTTGTCTCCTGAGAAATCTGTATGCAAGTCAAGAAGGAATAGTTAGAACCAGACGTGGAACAATGGACTGGTTCAAAATTGAGAAAAGAATATGTCAAGACTGTATATTGTCACACTGCTTATTTAATTTCTATGTAGAGTACATTATGCAAAATGCTGGGCTGAATGAATCACAAACTGAAATTAAGATTGCCACAAGAAATATCAATAACCTCAGATATGCATATGATGCCACCCAAATGGCAGAAAGTGAAGAGGAACTAAGAGTCTCTTGATGAAGGTGAAAGAGTAGAGTGAAAAAACTGGCTTAAAACTCAAAAAAAACCAAGATCATGGCATCCGTTCCCATCGCTTCACAGTAAATAGAGGGGGAAATAGTGGAAACAGTGGCAGATTTTATTTTCTTGGGCTCCAAAATCAATATGGATGGTAACCACAGCCATGAAATTAAAAGATGCTTGCTCCTTGGTAGAAAAGCTATGACCAACCCAGACAACATATTAAAAAGCAAAGACATTACTTTGCCAACAAAGGTCTGTCTACTCAAAGCTATGGTTTTTCTAGTGGTCATGTATGGATATGAGAGTTGGACTATAAAGAAAGCTGAGCACTGAAGAACTGATGCTTTGAACTGTGGTGTTGGAGAAGACTCTTGAGAGTCCCTTGGCTTGCAAGAAGATCAAACCAGTCAATCCTAAAGGAAATCAATCTTGAATATTCATTGGAAGGACTGATGTTGAAGCTCAAACTCCAATACTTTGGCCACCTAATGCAAAGAACTGACTCATTAGGAAAGACCCTGATGCTGGGAAAGATTGAAGGCAGGAGGAGATGTGCACAGCAGAGGATGAGATGGTTGGATGACATCACTGACTTGAGGACATGAGTTTGAGCAAACTCTGGGAGTTGATGATGGACAGGGGAGCCTGACGTGCTGTAGTCCATGGGGTCACAAAGAGTTGGACACAACTGAGCAACTGAACTCATACCAATATTTTTTTTAAAAATGGAGGTGCACAGTACTGAATATTACTAGAATCTGCCCAAATATCACTACCTTAATTTTCAGTATCCCACTCCTGCCCACACAAGGTATAAATTTAACACAGGAGATCTTGTAAGATTTGTGAACACCATTTGTGTTATAATTCAGCTGCTCACAGGATTAGACTTCTGGTTTGATTTTCAAAAACCTAACCCCGTAGCTACAAAGGTAAGCTTTTTTTTTTTTTTCCCCCAGAGAAGTTGTAGAACCTTTGTGTCTCCTTATTTGGCCCTTGAGCTAAGAATTAAAATCCCTGAGCCTATTATTTTCTTTATCCAAGTTCTCTGGTGCCCTTCAAGTAGTTGATCGACTCCACTGTCCTTATATTTTTATTTCCAGTGCAGTGTTCTCTGGTAGCAGCTACTTGTTATCTTTCACAGTAGGCACTTGGCTCCAGGCGACTACAGGTGATCAGTTAAGTAACTGATTAGCCACTATATACCATATATATCTGTGTCCCACTTACCACTGGCGACAGGCTCATTTATGTCATAAAATCAAATCAGATCAGAGCTGATTTCAGATCTGAATCTTTAAGGTTCAATTTCCTGGAACCATTCCAGTACCAACAGCTCTATCAGAGAGGGTTCATTCAGGGAAATGCACTCACCCTGAGTATATAAAACAAATACTTTAATATAGAAATTGGATCTTACACAATTGTGAAAGAAATTGGGAAATAAAGGTGAAGTAGGGAAAACCAGATGATCAGAAGAGCCGCTAACCCGTCACCCTGAGAGGCCAAGAACAATCAGCCTCTGAAGTGTAACCGCAAATAAGGAGCTCGTGGAAACGTCTGTTGAAAGCTGTTGTTTCTGTGCTACTACTGCCTCTGTGGGTCCACAGCCAAGCGTCGGTGCTAAGTCTGGGGCCCACAGTTACAAGGACCTGAGAGCACCAAGGGGCTTCCCTGGTGGATCAGTCAGTAAAGAATCTGCCTGCAAGGTAGGAGATGTGGGTTTCATCCCTGGGTCAGGAAGATAGCCCTGAGGAGAGCATGGAAACCCACTCTGGTCTTCTTGCCTGGAGAATCCCAAGGACTGAGGAGCCTGGCGGGCTACAGTCCATGGGGTCACAAAGAGTCGGACACAACTAAAGCGACTAGGCACACACACACAAGAGCACTAACGACAAACTGGGATCTCCCAGCATCCGTCACTACAGCTGACCACAGCAGTCCCCTGAGAGTAATGGCCTCTTCTTCATTTCCACCTTCCCAGTTTCACAAAAGCGCCTCTTTGGGCCAAATCTTAACACAGAACCGTATAGGAAGGGAACTCTGGGAAACGATTTCTAGTTAAACCAAGCTGACCCAGCGTAATTTAGCATGTATAGTATATAGCTGTTTCATGCTTTCTTTGTTCCTTTATTGATTATATATGCTTGAGTCGATCTTATAAGCTGTTTAAAATTGCTGCTACGAATATCCTTGATATTGTATGTTTATATATATATATATGTGTTTTTAATATTTTAACCAATATTTTTAAGATAAATTCTTAGAATTAAAATTGCTGGGTCGAGCATATATGCGTTTCAAGTGTTTATAGATGAGTCCAAATTGTCCTCCAAAATGGTTATGTGAGTTTACACTCTTGTCTGCCTTGCTTCCTTGTCCACACTATTATTTGCCAATGCTTCATTTCTTTGATTATTAAAATGATTGAGTCTTTTATATATTTTGTATATCAAAGTGTTTATATTTCTTCTTTGACTTATGTTTATATTCTTTTCTCTTTTTATACACAGTTGTCTCTTTCTTGTTGATTTTAGGAGTTCTTTATCTTTTAAGTGTATTTTAGGTAAATATTTGCAGATATTTCCACTAAGCCTGTAGTTTACATTTTAATATGATTTATACTGTTTGACTTTTAATTGTTTTGGTTACAATCCTATCATTTAATAATAAAAATTTCAATCTGGGCTAGAGTGCTTAGTGATACTGTAACTTTGTCAATGTAAAAATTCCCTACTTCAAGAGAAACCACAGATGTATAGATCCTATTGATGGCAGGTTGGAAGGAAAACTGTGCTAGTGAAGCAAAGAATTGTAACTATTCCTCTGCTCTAAACAACACAACTATAATTTTGAGAAAGTCCACAGAATCCTAATTCTGAATACAGCAAATCTCTTTGAATATTTAACCAATAATCGCATTAAGTCTCAGAACTCTGACTGGAATTTCTTAAAGCCTATTCAACCAAGGAATACTAAAAATGAGGCACCCATGCTAACATCACCACCACAACCCCCTTTTTTCACTCATGGTGTATGTGTTAGTCACTCAGTCATGTCCAACTCTGCAGCCCTATGGATCGTAGTCAACCAGGCTTCTCTGTGGAATTCTCCAGGCAAGAATACTAGAGTGAGTAGCCATTCCCTTCTCCAGGGGATCGACCTGACCCAGGGAGCAAACCTGGGTCATCCCCTTTGTCAGCAGATTCTTTACCTCCTGAGCCACTAGCGTAGACAGTGCTAATTGATTATTCTTTCTTTCAGAGCCCACATGTGATCTAAGAAGCTTTCTCTATGAAGCATTCAAGGGAGCTGCTACCAATCAGTCAGATAAAATCTGTTTTGCCACCCTGTCTGTAATCCAACCTTCCATTTTCAGAGGAAGAAATGAAAGTCTAAGGCAGGGATGTGACAACACAGGAACTTGCAGCAAGTAGGCTGCAAAGCCAGAGTTCAAAACCAGCTTCCTGCCTCCCAATCTAACATGCCTTCTATGGGACCACTGTATCTTGTCTTTTTCGACACCACTGGAGAAGGCAATGGCACCCCACTCCAGTACTCTCGCCTGGAAAATCCCATGGATGGAAGAGCCTGGTGGGCTGCAGTCCATGGGGTTACTAAGAGTCGGACATGACTGAGCAACTTCACTTTCACTTCTCACTTCATGCATTGGATAAGGAAATGGCAACCCACTCCAGTGTTCTTGCCTGGAGAATCCCAGGGACGGCAGAGCCTGGTGGGCTGCCGTCTATGGGGTCGCACAGAGTCGGACACGACTGAAGCGACGCAGCAGTAGCAGCAGCAGAGAAAGCCCTTCACAGAGGATTTGGTGAAGACCCTTTCAAACAGTGACTACTGCATAAATGGTTTAATCACAGCTTATTTAATAGTATACTGATAGCTTTAGAGCTGGGTTAACAGGGGACTACGTTGGCAATGAATCATCTATAAGAGGCCCTGAAATACAAGAACAAACATAAGAAAGTGGAGATCTTGTCTCAGCGGAAGCTCCACATGGAATTAGATGAAACAGTGAATAAGTTGCTTACAGGAGTGGAGAGCAAGGGTCCTGCGAAGGAGCAGGCTCAGTACCGAGAGACGGTCTCTACACTGGCGGTCTGATTAACTTTTGTTTTGAAAAGTGGAGCAATAATAAATTGTTGGGGACGATCAGGGAGAGAGTAAAGGCTAACAAAAGCTAGCCTTCTCTCGGTCCTTCCCTCACATACATCCCACTTTGCCTCTAAACTGATCCTGAACAAGTATCTGAGGACTGCCAATTTAAGGTATCACCATACTATTGCTCTGCTCCGAGCACCAAATCATTGATCCTCAGGAGGCAGGTCCCTGTCTCCAGACAGTTCTGTTTACCCCTGCCCCAAACTCTACTGCCATCCTTGCATCTTAACTACTCGACAACAGCTTTCCTGATTCCCACTCTGCCCACTGTTATCTGTTTCTCCTCTTGTTTATCATCTGTAACCTGATTAGACCCTGGGAATGTCCCATCTGTTATCAGTACCTCTCTATGAAGAGACAAGTTGCTTCTTCTCCACCAGGCACAAACTGAGCCTTTTCCTTATTTGCATGCCATGCGACACCTGGTTGACACAGTTAGTGCTCAGAAAATACCTGTTGATGAAACAGCGAAATGGAAAACTCACAGTGACCTTGGGCTTGATTTTAAAGGGTCTGCGGAGATCTTAGAAGCACATAGAGTTTCTTTTCCTCAAAGGCCTATCTGATTGGGTCCTGTGCCATTCGTGGTAGGATTCTGCTTAAAGAAGCATGATTTTTGAATGGCCTAAACTGTTTTTGTATTTTGACTGACTCCCATTTTATCACACTACTATATAAAGAATAGCAATTTGTTTCTATCTGCTCTCATGCCTAGGGCTAGCAACAATTGTGACACCCACAATGTAATTTATTTTATCGTGTTTCATAAAGGCTGGAATTAGGGAGAGAGATGAGAAAGAAGGAAAAGTGGGACAGGAATAAGAAGAAAATGCAGTGGTTGGTCATGTGAGTTCACTGATAAAAGCAAATCTTTATCTAGAAGAGTGGTTCTTAACTAGGGGAAGATTCTGTCCCCCCAGGTAGATTACCACAATTAAATACAGTGCATGTTAAGTCGCTTCAGTCATGTCCAACTCTTTACAACACTATGGACCATAGCCTGTCAGGCTTTTCTGTCCATGGGATTCTCCAGGCAAGAGTACTGGAGTGGGTTGCCATGCCCTCCTCCAGGGGATCTTCCCCACCCAGGGACTAAACCAAGTCTCTTACGTAGCCTGCATTGACAAGTGGATTCTTTACCACTAGTACCACCTGGGAAGCTCAAGTACTTCCAGTTAAATTTACTAAAATTCCATTCTAAAATTTATTCATTGTCTCTCTGAAATTCAAATTTAACTATGCACCCTGTATTTTTAACTGTTAAATCCAGCAATCCTAGCCAGGGGACACATGACAATGTCTGGAGGCATTTTTGATTGTCATAACTTGGGGGTTATTAAAAGATAAACTGAAGCATGCTAACATTTTTAAGTTTATTTGAGCAAAAATCAATTCCTATCGGGCAGTGCCAAAGGGAAGTGATCAGGAACCTCCTCCAACAGGATCAGGGGCAAGACTTTTAGAGATAAGACATAGAAGCAATACAAGGAAAGTATTTCATTGGCTATGACTTATGCAGTTGCCTTATTGGGAAAGCCTAGTTTAGCTGTTTGTGCTTTGTTAAACTTCGGTTTTGATTCCATAACCTTGGGGCATTTACAGGCTTAGTTGTGGTTGCTTTCATAGACTGCTAAGGTGTTATAACCACTTCAATTTAATGGCCTCTTTGTTTAATTAACTTCACAGGGTGCTAGTAGGTAGAGACCTGGGATGCTGCTAAACATTCTACAAGGACCAGAACTGTCCCTCCACATAGCAGAGAGTGACCTGGTCCAAAATGTCCACACTGCCACTGTTGAGAAGCCATGATGTAGAAGGATCATTTTCATCCCTAACAAGTATCCAGTACAGCTAAAATAGCACCGTAGGAAAACAGTGTGTGTATGTAAGTGTAAGCATACCTATTTTCCCCAGAATATATGTCTGCAAAGCTTCTCTCATTTAAATCTACAAGCTGTAATGATCTAGAGTTTTATCACAGTAATTTCTCCAATTTCTCCCAGGGCAGATATGATGAAATTCAGATCAAATTTTGGGGGAAAATACTCAGAAGTAGCAACTGATTCTCCAGGACCTCACAGAGACTTAAGGAAAATAGAACTAAAGCTCACAACTGCTAAACACATTATTCATTCCAGTAAAGCCTGTCTGTCTGCTCCTCTTCTTTTCAGCTCTCACCATGCTCAGAATCAGGTGATCGCAATGGGTTTTCGTTTCCAAGAGATCAAAAGTTTTCACAACTGATTAGTATCCAGAAAGCAACAGCCTCCTTTAACCTTGAGATGCAAATAGCCTGAGATTGTCAAGGGATCTGAAGGGCTGGAGGATTTGATGGAAGATCAAATTCCCGACATTTCCAGGGCAATTAGTTTCACACACAAAGTCACGGGAAGGTCCTACCTACTCTCCTCGAGCAGGGAAGCTGTAATAAGGCTCCGAGCTTTACAAACTTGGACTAATTGGTCTGCACTCACCCAGCACAGTTCATTATTGTTATCCTCATTTCATAAAACACAGAAGGTGGGTAGAAATCTTTTTACTCCGCCACCTTAGGCACGGGCTTCTTTAATATTTCCCTCTTTGGATCACTAGACACAAACTCCAGGTACCAAAGGTGGGGACTGCTCTGCTAATTATTCATACTAGAGGGAAGGAAAGGTCTAGGATTAAGTCAAATCTCTTTTCATGTGCCTCTTTAACACTCCACTTGAAAGTGAGTCCTGGACTCAAAAAGGTTTAAAACAGTGCAGCACTCTTATCTAATAGTTTAGGAAACCAGGGAGGAAGTTGCTGTCAATTACAGTCAGGACTTTGGAGCATGAGCTAAATTGGTTTTGAAAGACCTGATTGCTGAACTGCTTCCCGAGCACTGATGGCCCGGGACTGGAGCCTCCACTGAGTTCTCCGAGCGTGCTATGGCAGTTGAGATCCAGCCAGGTGGCCGAGTTCATTTGGTAACTCAAATGCAGCCTATTGTCACAATGGATTTTCTGCTCACAAATGTACAGTCAGGTCTGCATGTCTTTTGTCGTCACCTTGGCTCTCTGAAGGGCAGCATGTCAGATTCCTCCAGGGCTACTTAATGGCTGGAACCTTCCATCTGGGACTCTGCCTGATCGACGAGGTTTGTGACAATCTCAGACTCTCTGGGGCTTTCACCTTGGTGTTTCCCTTCCTGTGGCACCAATGAGCCTTCATCTTATGCTAGCTGGCAGCTGCTTTCTTAAATCGGTCAAAGGATACTGGTCACAAAGTCTTGCCCAGAGAGAATGTGGCCAGCCAAAGATGTTGATGGGATCTTTGCTGGCGGGATTGACTTTGAATAGCTCGGTACTGGCTTATTCACCCTTTTGACTTTTCCCTACCTTTCAAGAAAAAGGTGAGGCTGATAACAGGAGTTTCAGGCCCTACAAAGGTTTCTGTGCTCTTCACCTCTAGGGGATGCTTGTAGTAATAAGGTGTGGTGGTTAAGAACAGGGCTCAAGTCTTGGCCACTATGCTAGCTTTGTAACCTCATACAAGTTACTTTTTAACTGCAATTTTCTCCTCTATAAATGGGGTATATTGATACTAGACCACAAAGAGTGGTAGGGAGCAATAAATGAACCATGGCACAAGGCAAGGACTCAATAAATAAGAACCTTGAATAGTGGTGGTAGCAGTCTGCGCTTCCTCTGTCAATCAAAGTCATGCCAAATTTAAGCCTTCAGGCCCACTCTATGATACCCACAAAAATCAATCATAAACAAAAAATCCAAACTCCAAGTTGCTTCATTTTCTTGTCTGCCTGCTGCATTCTAAAAACCTGTCTCTCTCTCTCTCCAGTCCCAGTGCCCTACTCCTGCCCTGTTTTTGCTAGAAATCTACACCACTCTTTGACCTTCACTCAGTCAGCCCTGTCACAAGCACCCTGGCACACATTAAACTCCTGCTGCCCATTACAGCAAAACTCCTGTCGTCTCCATCTCTCTAGTCTCCTCCAGCATCACAACATACACACTGGGCTGGTCCTGGGCACTGACAAGTCATACCACCACCTTCAAAGGGCGACTTGAGGAGTGTCAGGAGGCTATGCTTGATCAAGGACCTCCCCCCGGTCAGTTCAGAGCCTTCCATTTGTCCTTACTGACCTAAAAGGTCCCGTGTGAAACAGTTAGATAACATCAACTAACCCAGGAACTACTACAGAAATGTTCATTTAGTACATGAGAGATAAAGGAAAGACACTTCTCTTACTAGGTATCCAATGAGTCACCAGTTTACAAAAACTGATCAGATTCATGCATCAGAAAGAGAGAAGACTGAGAGAGCTGGGTCACAGATGCGGAAGTTTTACTGGGATCACAGGGAGAAAACATTTTGTTGTGTGAAGAACAGGCAGCTCTGAGGACCATAATTATTGGCGGAAGTGTGCGGGCTTGATATGCAGAAACTCAAAAGGTAAGAGGCCCAAGGTTGTAGGGAAGAGATGTAGGAAAGGTCAATTTCTCCCATTTTCTGACTTACAGCCTGAGTCTTACCTCCCTGAACCAGAAGGCAACAGCTGGATGGCTGGCTGGCTATGCATATTCATGAACCCATGTTGCTGCAGACAAAAGGTGTGAATATTTTAAATCTATATTTTCTGTTTCTGTCAAGAGCTTGAAAATTTTTTGCAATCAAATTATGGAAGGCAGGAAGTTTGAGGGTAGAAATCATTGTCTTTTGGGGCTTAAAGAACAATAACCTTTTCCACCTGCAGGATCTGTTGGGTAACTTATAGCAGAAGAAAGAGGCAGGGGAGGGCACTCCATGAGGGGCTTTTCCCATGTCCCTGTGGTGGTTCGCTTTATATGGGGAAAGAATTCAAGGGCAGAAAAAGCAATGATAAATGCAGATCAGAATACACAGACTTCTAAAGTATCTCAATTTATTAAGTTATTACTTTGGGTGACTTAAAGTAGCTGAAGTATGAAATGTGATTTCTTTGACTTCCATAGATGTCATTAACATTTGGCATCTAACTCCCTGATGCCTGCACACTTAACAATAAAGAGGAAAATAATGTAGGCACATATAGTAAGGTAAAAACTCTCCCCCTTCAACCCCAAATCTCAGTGATTTGAAAGAGAAAAGTTTATTTCTCATTCCCACCACAGTCCAGTGTGGAATGCAGTCCTCAGATACTTGGATCCTTTCAGTGATTTCTCTTTGGAGGTGATCAAGAAGGCAGAAGGAAAGTGCCCAAAGAAGGCTTTCCTGCGCCTAAACAGCTCAGCCCAGAGGTGATTGATATGGGAACTAGTCACATGGCCCAGACTTAATACAAGAAGCTAGAGAAATGTATGTCCTCAGGCAGAAGAGAAAATGGCTCGGCAAGCACCTCATCTCTACCATAGCAAGTAGCATTCATCGTAGCATCTAGTCAGTTTCCCATTTGGTTTTCCCTCTATTAGCACAATATATAATGCAGATCATGGCTGTGTTGAACAAGGTTCAAATTCAGAGTGTTCATAGGAATCATCTTTCCCTAGATGGCCACATCCTTGCCAAGTTTGCTGTCACTTCCCATTTCCTGACCATAACAGAAAAAGCTAATTAATCATGACATTTTCCCCTATTACTTCAGTCACAGCCCATAATCCTTCTCAGTACAAAATAGTATATAGATCAGTTCAGTTCAGTTCAGCCGCTCAGTCATGTCCGACTCTTTGTGACCCCATGAATCGCAGGACGCCAGGCCTCCCTGTCCATCACCAACTCCTGGAGTTCACTCAGACTCACGTCCATCGAGTCCGTGATGCCATCCAGCCATCTCATCCTTTGTTGTCCCCTTCTCCTCCTGCCCCCAATCCCTCCCAGCATCAGAGTCTTTTCCAATGCACAGATGTATAATACAGTATGTAGACACTCAGGACCAATGGATCAGAAGCAGTTTGTAATACAATATCTATTTTCATCAAGAATCACTTGATTTTTTTCCCCTAATCTCACATTTTATATACGAAGGAATATAAAACTTAGGGAAGTAAAATAACTTCATTCACTGAAAAAGTTCTCTCTTGTCCCTACTATACACTAGAAATGCTAAGCTTAGACAATACTCCTTCAAACAAGTTACAGGCCTGCCTCCAGAAACTTAAAGGAAAGTGGAAGTCAGATGAGAGGAGAGTAGTTACAATGCATTGTGACAAGTGCTAAGAAAGAGGTAAGGGTGGGATGCTATGGGAGAACTTGGCAGTGACATCCAACCTGCTACATCCAACCTGTTCTAGATGAGGGCTAGGCAAAATTTTTCTAGAGGAACAGGCATCTCCACTAATCATAAAAATGGACAAACTTTAGCCAAGCAAAGGGTGAAGCTGAAGGATAAGAACATTTCAGGCAGAGGAACCAGCCTATGTAAAACTCAAAAGGTAAAAATCAAGATGGCAATCCATAAAAAACAGTAAGAATTCTATTTAGCCTGACTGCACTCCACAATACAGAGAGGTGAAATTAACAGTGTATCAATCAGCTACTGCTGTATAACAAACCACCTCAAAACCTGGTGGCTTAAAATAATAGCATCACCATTATTGCTCATGAGTCTGTAGGTCAGTGAGCTGTTGTTCTCATCTTGGCTGGCTCATTCACACGTCAGCAGAAAGCTGGGCAGGAGCCTTTCTCTCGCAGGTCTGGGCATTAGCTAGCTGTAGACTGACTTAGGAAAGCCCTGGCTGTGACAGCTGGGCTGTCCTCCAAATAGTCTCTCATGCCCCTGCAGGCTAGCCTGGCCTTGTCCACATGGCAGTGGCAGGGTTCCAAAAGGGAGAGCAAAAGCACTCCGAGCCTCTGATGCCAAGGCTCAGAAATCACAGTGCCACTTTCAGTGCATTCAGTAAGCCAAAGTGACAAGGACAACTCAGAGTGAAGAGGTGAGAAAACAGACTCTGCCTCTTGAGGGGAGAAGCTATACAATCTTTTTGCAAAGCATGTGCGTATCAGGGGGAAGGATTTAGTCTGTTTTTTAAAAAGTCAAACTGCCACAGAGAGAGACCAGTGGCCAGAAGTAAACTGTAAAGATAGACAGGGCCAAGAAATAAAAAACCTAATTTTCCAAACTCAAGTGTTCAGAGAGGCAATGGAGAAACATTCAGGAGTGGCATGTTCAGATTTGAACACTAGAAAGGTGTTACTTTAACCCAAAAGATACTTGAAGGCCTGGATTATGGCAGGAGAGATGGATTGCAGTGGTTGGAATTAAGAGATAGCTACAGATGCTACCTGTCATAGAGGTGAAAAAGAGGGAAACATCTAATGTTTTATAGCTGGTGAGTGGAGGAACTTAAAGCCAGGCCTTCTACACTTCAATCTCATGTCACTACCTTTTTCCCCCTAAGTACAGTATTTTAAGTTCATAGATTTTTCCATCCCTCCCCTACCAGTTAGTGTTTCATTGTTTTCTAAACCCATTACCAGGAAATAGGCACCAAGGCCATTGTAAGAAGCAAACCTCATTGAGATATGAAGCCTTGCTTATCACATCTAACTGTCAGCAGTAGAAAGCCTTTAGTGATAGAGAAATAACAATAGACCCCAATAACGTGCGTATCCACCTGGTGTGGCCTGGAAAATCATTAACCATTGTTAGATAAAGAAATCATGACTATTGCTTTCCCAGGAGCATGCTTCTCAAAGTGCTTATGTGAGAAGCAGCTCAGTTGCAAATCAGCACCTGTCATTAGGAGCACTTACCCCTTGGACTTTCAATTTAAGACTCACTCATATTTGAAACTATTCTGTTTTTCTGCCCACAGCATCTCAGTCCTTTGGCCAGTCTCTCTCAGCCAGCAGTCTGCAGGTCTCAGTTCAAGAATGACTTCTCCAGAATTCTTCACAAGTCAATCCCATGCGTGCCAAATCAATGTTGCCCATATTTTGTCTGATCTTTGTAAGCATACCCTCCAAATTCCCACCAGGAAATAGAAGCTGTTTCCCCACCTCTTGAATCTGATTTGGCCTCATCACTCACTTGAACCAACAGAATATGGCATAAGTGGCCCTGGCATCTCAACTGACCTAGCAGCTTCTGGTATGGCTCTCTTGGAGCTGCTGCCACGTTAATTCATGGGAGCCTGCCAGAGAGCCTGCCAAGTTAGCCAACTGCAGGATTAAACAAGAGAACATGTACTGAGTCCCTATGGAAAACTAAACAGGAAAATTATGTCCTGAGTCCCTAGCACACAGTAGGTGTTACAGTAGATACGAGTTTCTTGCCTCATTTTCTGTGGTAATCAGTTCCTATCAAGGTAAGGCTTGAATTAAATCAGTAATTTTTTCACATTTCTCTTTAAGAGTAGGATAATGGTTTTCCCCTTTTCCTTGTTCAGAAATGTACTAAGAACCTGGTGTGAGAACGGCCAGTTGAAGTATGTCAGATACAATTACCATCTGAAGGACAACAGCAGGGTTCTTCAAAAACCCTCTGCCCCTTACTGAGAGAAAGGGTTTACTTTGTAATATGTTCTCAAGCCATGGGCACAGAGAGGACTTTGAGTTCTGAATACTAAGTATAGTTCAAAAATCCAACTCATTGGAAAGGAAAAAGGAAAATCACAGGTTCTACAACAAAGTCGCTCTTCAGGTTTTCAGAATCACTTGAAAAGACCAATTTTAGTGTTTGCCTGCCAAATCTGAGTATTTTTGTGCTATGGCTGCTAACACATAGGTCTCCACGGGTCACCAAGGCCTCAGAGACCGGTCTGCTGCAGCAGGAAAAACCAGTCAAACTGGTGGGGGGCAGTGCAATGGGTGGTAACTTATTCCTTCCTTGGAGTCCTTTGAGATTTACAAGGAGAAAGGGGTATGGGAGGTGGGTGGTGGCCGAGGTGAGGGTTGTGTGACATCCTCTTGCCAAGACAGTTGTGATGGCAGCAGCAGCAAAGCTGATAACAGTTCAAAATCGGGATCGTCATAAACGTCCTGACTGCCAGCAGGAAATACAATCAGCCAGGGTCTGCAGTCTTTCAAAAGCACCCATTCAAGACCTCAGCGTAAGCACTTCTATTCTCAGAGACTGTGCCTCCTATACAGGGTGCCATGGGCACTCGGGACAGAGTAGAGAAGGAAGAAAGTCAATAATCACCATAACCAGGTGCTTTAGCTGGGGCGGTAGGGTGGGGAAGGTGACTCCTATGCCAGTTTTCTTTGGCATACGAGTTGACACTTGCCAATACTTGCTATGAATGGAAGTCTGTATGAAAGTTATTTTAATGAGTAGAAATTGTGACTCGATACTCCAGATATGAGCAATGTCACATATTTTTATGTTTATAAACCACACAAAATCCACCTTCATGTCCCAGACAACGAGGTCAGTGAGAAGATAACACCCATCATCAGTCATTTTTCTGGCTTCTCTCCTCTGCCTTGGTTTGCATCAGAGCATGGGTGGGGTGCCTTCCAGGGGGGAATGTAGATAAAAGCTCTAGCCAGTCCTTCATCACTCTCATCATGACTATGCCTTTTGTGTGCCATGATGAAAAGCTGCTCCCTCTCCTTGTGTCTCAAGACCACAAAGGCTAAGACACCCTTCCCAAGAGCATAGCATTCACACAACCATTTGGTGGCCAAGGGCCTGAGATTTTTGAAGGGCTTTGTACAAGAGGCAGCCCAAATTTCAGACACCCTGCACAGAAGTCTACAATCCCCATCCTGCCCTTGTCTCCAGGGCAGAACTTCAGCTGAGATTTTTGAAGGGCTTTGTACAAGAGGCAGCCCAAATTTCAGACACCCTGCACAGAAGTCTACAATTCCCATCCTGCCCTTGTCTCCAGGATGGAACTTCAGTACAGCCCTCGCATCTGGAAAATAAACAAGATTGTCAATGCACCTGTGGAGCAGGAACCTGAAACTCAAGGCTGCCTGTCCTTCCTCAGATGTGAATGGAAAATCTACCTCCTCATTCTTCAGCTCTGAGTCTACCACAAATAAAACAAAGCATAAACTAGTTATAAATGGCAGCCTGTCTGATGCTGAACCATGGTCATTTCTCTGTATTTCCACTGTTGGTAAATAACAGTAAACATTTCTTGATACTTTCTTGATGTGTAAAGTTGCTTGACAACTTGTCCATGCTTACTTTGTCCAAGCTACTATGGTCTCTAAGACTGCCAATTCTCAGGGAGTTATCACCAATTATTTATGTTTCAATATAATTACAATATGATGCAAAACTAGGTACTCATGTATAATAATCCCTTCTAATAATCATCATTATCATATATTACCCTTTATTGAGAGGTTTATTTTGTGATAATCCCTATGTTAAAAACTATACTTGCATTATCTAATTTTGTTCTCAGAGCAACCCATAGAAATAAATGTTATTATCCCCATTTTCCAGTTGTGAAAATCAAAGCATGGAAAGACTAAATTGCCCATGATCACTAGCTACTACACTAGTAGGGTCAAAGATACCTTGTGTGACTTGAAAGCCCAAGTTTTCAACCTCTGTGATACATCATCTTCTATCACATACAGGATAAGCCCAAGTGTGGCTCACCAAGCCCCCACCAACCCCTCTGACTTTGTACAGCCACAAGTATAATTTCAGGTCCATCAAAGAATATGCAACTCCCTGAACACAACCTATTGTTTTACACCTTGGAGCCTTAGTTCTTTCCTATGGGTGTCTCTGCTAGGATCACCTGCTCCCCACTACTTTTGCTCATTCATTTCACACAAATCAGCTGAGACATAAGCTCCCAGAACTTTCCCCAATCCTTTCACTAGGCTGGGTTTGTCTCCTCACTCTATTGTCCCCTAGCACACTAGGCATTCTTCTGCCTTTGTGCTTACACTGAAGCATAGGATTACATTTCCTATTTATCCATCTGTCCTACTAGACTTTGAGCCAATTCAGAGACAAGAGTATGCAATATATATGTAGATTTTATATAATATATAGAAATATACATTTTATATAATATACATTATATTATATATAAAATAAGTACAAGACCCTTGAGTCCACTGTTAATCAAAGCACAGATGAATGACAAAGGGAGTTATGTCAAAACACCAAAGAATATCTGCATATCAATCAGTCAAATAGTATTTATGTGCATATATAGACATATAATGGAGAAGGCGATAGCACCCCACTTCAGCACTCTTGCCTGGAAAATCCCATGGATGGAGGAACCTGGTGGGCTGCAGTCCATGGGGTCGCTAAGAGTCGGACACGACTGAGCGACTTTACTTTCATTTTTCACTTTCATGCATTGGAGAAGGAAATGGCAACCCACTCCAGTGTTCTTGCCTGGAGAATCCCAGGGACGGGGAAGCCTGGTGGCCTGCTGTCTATGGGGTCGCACAGAGTCGGACACGACTGAAGTGACTTAGCAGCAGCAGCAGCAGCATAGACATATAAATATATACATATATACATATGTCCTGTTATATACATTAAATTTATATGCTCCAAAATCACTGCAGATGGTGACTGCAGCCATGAAATTAAAAGACGCTTACTCTTTGGAAGAAAAGTTATGACCAACCTAGACAGTATATTCAAAAGCAGAGACATTACTTTGCCGACTAAGGTCTGTCTAGTCAAGGCTATGGTTTTTCCTGTGGTCATGTATGGATGTGAGAGTTGGACTGTGAAGAAGGCTGAGCGCCAAAGAATTGATGCTTTCGAACTGTGGTGTTGGAGAAGACTCTTGAGAGTCCCTTGGACTGCAAGGAGATCCAACCAGTCCATTCTAAAGGAGATCAGCCCTGGATTTCTTTGGAAGGAATGATGCTGAAGCTGAAGCTCCAGTACTTTGGCCACCTCATGCGAAGAGTTGACTCATTGGAAAAGACTCTGATGCTGGGAGGGATTGGGGGCAGGAGGAGAAGGGGACGACCGAGGATGATATGGCTGGATGGCATCACGGACTCAATGGACATGAGTCTGAGTGAACTCCAGGAGGTGGTGATGGACAGGGAGGCCTGGCGTGCTGCGATTCATGGGGTCGCAAAGAGTCGGACACGACTGAGCGACTGAACTGAACTGGACTGACTGTATTTTATATATATATTTAATCTCCAACACTTCATAAATTCTCTGTTGTATATTAGATACACAATAAATATTTGCTGACTTCCAATTGCAACATTAAGTGAGTTTCTGATGCTTATCTAAAAGTATTACCTACAGCTTTGGAACAATAAGTTAAAAATGGTCACTATTTAATCTAACCAGTATTTATCACAGTCACTTAAAAGAGCATAAGGACACCTTGGAAAAAATTCAGGATGGCATATAGATGGAAGACCCTGTCTGGAATGGGAAGTAAGGAACTGAGTTCAAATCCCTTGTAGCTACTTTCCAGCTCAGGTACTCCTTAAGCTTCTGTTGGTTCATAGGGTGAATCATATCTTAACTATTAATACCATGAATGGTTTGTGTGAGGAACAATTAAGAGAATATTTATGAATCCTGAAAACATTCAACAATTAAATGGTTTTGTTTCACTTTTCACAAAGTTTGGACATAGTAAATATCCATAGTAAATGTTATTTAAATGAATGAATGATTAAACTCTTCATTCTCTGGTTGAGATATCAGAGAACAGGTTAAATAATTTATTTAAGTTTACCCCTAAACTATATAGTCACTGGAAGCAAGACATTTTTTTAATTCCCAGCAGCTAAAACAGTATCTATCCACTCCAGTGTTCTTGCCTGGAGAATCCCAGGGACGGCGGAGCCTGGTGGGCTGCCGTCTATGGGGCTGCACAGAGTCAGACACGACTGAACGACTTAGCAGCAGCAGCAGCAACACAGTATCTGGCCCATGGTAGATGTTCCATGAGTTTGTGGAAGAAAGGGTGAAAGAAAGGAGGAACATCATACAGCTGAGAGTGACTGAAAAGAAATCCTTCCATCTGAGCATGGTATTGGGTAGTCAGGGTCAGTGGTTCTCATCACATGGCCTGAGAACCAGCAGCATCAGCATCAAGTGGAAACTTGTTAGATTCACAGACTTAGAAAATGAACTTATGGCTGCCAGGGGGAAGAATAGGAGGAAGGGATAGCTAGGAAGTTTGGTATCAACATTCACACACAGCTATATTTAAAATAGATAACCAACAAGGACCTACTGTATAGCACAGGGAACTCTGCTCAATGTTATGTGGCAGCCTGGATGGGAGGGGAGTTTGGGAGACAACGGATACATGTATATATATGGCTGAGTCCTTTTGCTATCCATCAGAAACTATCACAACATTGTTAATCAGCTATTCTCTAATACAAAATAAATTTTTTAAAAAAGAAAAGTTAAACTTGTTAGAAATGCTCAGGCTTCATCCCAGATTTGCTGAATCAGAATCTCTGGAGATGAGTCCCTGTAATCTAGATTTTAACAAGACTTCCAAGAAATTCTGATGTGTGCCCAAGTTAGACATCATTGTTGAAGGAGAAACTCTTCATCATTTGCTTATATTTGAAACAAAAGGGACAGAGTGAATGTATTGATATCTTTTAAATAATTTATTCAAAATACCTGCTGCTGCTGCTAAGTCACTTCAGTCGTGTCCGACTCTGTGCAACCCCAGAGACGGAAGCCCACCAGGCTCCCCCGTCCCTGGGATTCTCCAGGCAAGAACACTGGAGTGGGTTGCCATTTCCTCCTCCAATGCATGAAAGTGAAAAGTGAAAGTAAAGTCGCTCAGTCCTATCTGACTCCTAGCGACCCCATGGACTGCAGCCTACCAGGCTCCTCCATCCATGGGATTTTCCAGGCAAGAGTACTGGAGTGGGGTGCCATTGCCTTCTCGATTTAAGACACCTAGTGAATATAATTTTCATTGTTATTTCCTTCTAACTTGATATATTTATGATACAAGGCGGGTACATTGTTGGAAAGATTGCATCACTAACGCAATATGCTTTTGGTTAAAAATAATATTTATAAATTATTTTCTAAATATAGATAAGTACATGATCATTGCTAATAATGTGTATAATGCTGAGAATTATAATCACACTCACATAGTACTACTACATACCAGGCACTATTCTAAACACTTTTTGTATCTTAAATGACTTATTACTCAAAACAATCCCATAAGTAGGTATAGTTTTTATCACTTCCACTTTTCAGAGGGAAAATTGAGGCATGTAGAGGTTATGTAACTTGCAAATAAAGGTTTCATGGATTAATCTCATCAATTTTGGAGCTAGACTGCATGGATACAAATCTTGGCTCTATCAGCTATGTAAATCAACCATAATTTAGAGCGAATCACTGATTATTAATATTTATGGAGAATTTAGAATTTTCCTTCAGGTTGGTAAAATATATATTATGCACTCACATCTGTGCATTTACATGAGTATATAGTATATTGGCAAACATATTTACTTATAATTTATTTACATGTAAATAATTTTAATAGTTTTTACATTTTTAACTTATCTTTATATTTTTTACAAATACATTTTTTACAATTTAAAAAATAAAATTGGGTCATATGCTGCTATAGCCTAATTATTTAATAATATATCATATACACATTCCAATATTACTTCAACTCTAAAATCATTGTAATGGCTATACTGAATTCTCTTCTAATTTAATCAGTTTTCATGTTGAACAATCAGATTATTTCCAACATTTTGTATGATAACTTGGTAATGAACATCTCTGAACTTAAGGCATGATGATAACACACTTCAGTTTTAAATCTCTGAATCATTCTTTAACATGGTCCCCCATAAATAAAGAAAAATAACTCTCTCCAAACTGTACATACAGTCAATAAACTTTCTTGCTTTAATACTTTATGACAGCAAAGTTAATTATGCCCTCCAGTCCAGCAACAAGACTATCTAATAATTATACAAGTGATTTAAAAATACTCTAAGTGACAATTTTATTAGCTTTATATTAAGGAAACCACAGGCACCATCATCAGAGATTCAGAGATGCAGTAAAGGAAGAACTGAATAGCAATAAAAGGTCAAAATATTTATGAAGGAAAATAAAAGCTCTCTTTGCATCTAAATTTATCCCAAAGGCTAGACAGAGTCTAGAACACAGTGAACGGTTTGTGAATGAGCCTGCCAATGCAGGAGAGGCCAGTTTGATCCCTGGGTCAAGAAGATGCCCTGGAGAAGGGCATAGCAAGCCACTCCAGTATTCTTGCCTGAAGAATCCCATGGACAGAGGAGCCTGGTGGGCTACAATCCATGGGGTCACAAAGAGTAGGACACACTTATCAGCTGAGCACGCACACATCCATCTAACACCAATTAGTAGATGAAAATATGAGAGAAACTAGAGAAAAGGAGAAAACAAGCCCCTTTTCCAGACTTCTCTGAAAAAGGCTATTCATCCCATTGAGGCAAATAATTTGAATATGATTCATCCACCAACACTAGAGACTAATATAAATAGCAAAGTGATTCATTTACACAGCACAGGTGGTGCAGCCTTCTAGGGCCTTGGTGTATTTCTTTGGATTTGGCCATTTTGAAATCTCCCAAATCCAAACTCCCAAGGAACTTGAGGGAAACAAATTTATTTAAGTCAAACTGGAGGGGCCCAGGATGTTTGCTGCAAGCTAATAACAATAATGATAGGACCTCTGTGTCCACACCTGTTAGAGTAAGAAGGGAAGGTATGACTCTACTAATCCAGATTTAAGTAGAGAATCAGTGCTGGGGAAAACGTGTGGGGAGGAGGCAGGTTGGTAATGCCAAGTGTTTCAGGAAACTCCCTCTTCCTCTGTGTGTTGTGTGTGGGGGGAATTTGGAAAAGGAAATACCCAACAGTTCCTAAAGTTAAAATCACACTGTATTATGGAAGTGGAGCCTTAATTTAGAGTAGTTGTGGTATCTGTAACTGAAGAAGAAAAAAAAAAAAGATTGAAATAGACATATACTCCCAAGCGTGAGCAGGTCATTTCAGTGTCAGAACCTACCAAAACCTCTTTTCCTGTCATTATCTCGTGCACTTTCTTGCCAAAGGAAAATTTCATACAGCGGAGAGACAGGTTCTTCTGGCAAAACTGATCCTTTCAGATCACGTAAGTAAATTTTAAAGACATGCTGTTGATGCAAATGTTTGAGAATACTAAGTCGCTGAAGTTGGAAGGACTTTCGTGTTCAACAGCTCTCAATCTAGCATTTCTCATATGAGAAAATGAAAGCCTAAACAAATGAAGTGACTTTCAGAATCACAGAACAAATTAGGGGCACAGCCAGGATGAGGGTCATAGCTTTGATTTCCACTTCCACACCACATGGCCATTGCCCCATGCTTGTGACCTCAATGCTATGATGTTACACTTCCTCAGACCATCAGCTAACAAATTTTATTTTACCCCAATACTGCTTAATTCCTTTGTATTTTTTATTCAACACTTATTTACTGAGTACTTTCTAGATGTCATGTTCTAAATGAAAGTGAGAAAGTAATCAGCAAGTTGTGGTCCTTGTCTTCATAGATTTGTGGGGATACAGACAAGGAGTAAGTGAAGAAGATAAGTTCAGATGGTAATAAATGCTATGAAGACAATATAATAATGTGGCAAAGGGTGTCTAAGATTAGAAGAGGCTACCTTCTAGAGAGTAGTCAGAAAAGGCTTAACTGACCCAGACGGCATTTGAGTTAAAACTTAAAATATGAGTAAGAGTTGGTCAATCAAAGATCTAGGTGAAAAGCATTTCAAGCAGGGAAGAAAATAAGTGCAAAATCCCTGAAGCCAGAATTCCAGCTTCAGATAAGATGATATAACCGCGTTCTTTCCCACCGATGCAGCTAGAAAGCCTCAAGTTTTCTTAAACAACAGAAGGCAGATTGGAGAAGACCAGAATTTGAAGTACCAACAAACCAGCTTGAATTTTTCCTCTTGTATCCTCAGTCTGGTTTCTAGACATCCTGATATCCAGAGTTGGGCAGTCGGCACAGAAATAGAGGTTGAGAAGAAGCCGTCTAGCTCTAGGGTAATACTAAGGGAGAAAGGAAAATTTCTTTGGGTTTGTTGTCTCATGAACCAGTCCTCAGACAATTAATTCCACAATAATTGTTAATATTGATAGCAATAGTAACAACAGCCAGGGCCTACAGATGCCTACATTCTGAGGAAGGGAAGCTTTCTCTCTCATCAGAGGAAATTTGGTCCTAGGGAGATGGGGAGAGCACCTATTGTTTTCTTCTATCTCGCTGTCCTCCCAGCACTGATGCACGCATGGTTGTAGGAAGTCCATGGCTGAGTTATACCTAAGGGCCTGAGGACTGAACAGGGGAACAACAGGGAGCTCATGGAAAGGGAGGAGTCAGAAAGAATTCTTGCATAAAAAAAAAGAAAATGCAAATGACTCAAACATATGAAAAGATATTCCATCTCTTTCAGAGAGAGAAAACTAAAACCATGCTGAGGTATCACTTCTCACCTATCAGATGGCAAAAGGTCCAAAAGACTGACAACATATTCTGTAATATTACTTTGGGGAAACAGATCCTTTCATTCCTTTATGGTGGGAAGGCAAAATGGTACAACCTCTATGGAGCTTAACTGGCAATATCTACAAAATTCTTATTTTCTCTTTGACCCAGAAATTCCACTTCCAAGTATCAATCCCAAAACTACACTTTAAAAATATGAGAAGTTCTGTGTATACCATGTCAAATGCAAATTGCATTACTTGGAGTAAAAAAAACTAGATGCAACTTTAAATGTTCATCAGTAGGAAGCTGGCTGCATAAATAACAGTACATGCTCACAATGGAGTTCTCTAAGCTGTGAAAATGCTATGAAGTGATTTCTAAGGAATAACAATGAGTGAGAAAGCAAGACAGAGAAGCTATTTCAGTAAACTCCTGTTTAAATACATATATGTTTATATATACATGATACTATGGTGTATACACACACACACACACACACGAGACTGTTGTTCAGTCACTAAGTCGTGTCTGACTCTTTGCGACCCTATGGACTGTAGCCAGACAAGCTCCTCTGTCCATGGGGTTTTTCCAAGCAAGATTACTAGAATGGGTTGTCATTTCCTTCTCTGGGAGATCTTGCCAATTTGGGGGTTGAACTCATGTCTCCTGCATTGGCAGGAGGATTCTTTACCACTGAGCCACCTGGGAAGCCAATATAAGAGATTACATATATTTAAAACAGAATGTTACCTATGGGAGGAAGAGGGAAAAGGACAGAGGGAATAAGATGAGAAATTAGACTCAATATAATTTGTTTTATAGATTAGACTTCTAACCATTTAAATGTTTAGATGATTAACTAACAAAAATAAAAGCACTCCCTGAGAAATAAAAACAAAATAAGACAAAAATTAACAGTATATTGAAAGGAATTATTTCACATGATTTGAAAACATAGTAATTTGGCTGTAAATCCCCAGAGGATAAAAAGAACTGCAAAACTACCTTAAACTATGTTTAGTAATCATACTGCCATTATTATTCTGAAACTATTATACTCATGGTAGAATAAAGCAAATAAATTATCGTTAATATTGTTAGGCACCAATATTTTCAGATTAGAAAAAAATAAATACAAATACTATGAAAAGCAAAGAAGTTATGTAATACTCTGTAATAATAAATTTTGTATTATTATGAACTCATGATGTCTTTTCTTCTTAAAAAAAAAAAGTATGGCCAAGATCTCTCCACTGAAATGTCATAAAAACAATAATAACTCCAATAACAATGAACACTGCTAATCTTCAGATCATGGTTCTCTAAATACCGTTTCCTTGGAGAAATGCTTGACTTGAGGTTGGAGCAGAAAATGTAAAAGACAAGCTTGGATATCTTGTCATAATAAAAAGCAAGGAAGCAATTAAAGAAGTTTGGTGCTGTGTCAAAAGGACTCAGGAGCCATAGTGAAAAAGCTTCCCTTGGACAAAGTGAAATAATTTGAACATTAAAAAGAATAACATCTGTAATTAATTCAAACGAGTCAAAAGTATTAAACTTCATGAGTTCGTTTTTTTTAAAAGTATTTTTGAAAGATGCCAAGGAACCCGCTCAGTATTCTAAACACTGGTAAACATAAAGAAAATCAAGCAAAGATTTTTGTTCTTAGGGTTTCCAAACAACTGATGAAGGAAACATTTCTCTTTAGAAAAAATTCCAGTTGCATGAAGTAATGATCGAATCAGAATGTGACCATTTTTGCAAACTCTGAATGAAATAATACTAATTAATAATCATCAATGTCAGCTTATATTACCAGAGAGAAAGACAACCTCTCACTACGGGCCTCATGATTGGGAAATTCCCAACACCACGTGTATTAGTTTTCAAGGGCTGTTGAAACAAAGAAATGTAACCTGAGTGGCTGAGGCAAAAGAGATTCATTTTCACACAGTTCTAGATGCTAGTGAAGAACCTAGGTTAAAATTTTAAGTCCCCTTTATGTTAAAACCCCGGAGGCAGGCCATGCCTCACGGAAGATAACTTTCCCCTTATCTGGTGACTCAGAGTCTCCTGGTCCCTAACAAAGCCCCATTCTATTAATTCTTAACTGATGACTTACAACCTAGTTTCCTGACCTTGCGAAGAGACCCCCTCTCAAAAAGATGTATTTTCTGTCGGACTTTTCCGGGTAATTGTTCTTCTAAGAACTGGCCAAGCGCCGCAGGGTGGTCAGCCAACTGTTTCGACTTAATCACCTGCAGACCTATCCCACCAATCAAGCGTCCTCACCCCACCTACACCTGCCTATGGCTCCCTACCACATTGTTCCCAAATGAAGAACCTAGGTTAAAATTTTAAGTCCCCTTTATGTTAAAACCCCGGAGGCAGGCCATGCCTCACGGAAGATAACTTTCCCCTTATCTGGTGACTCAGAGTCTCCTGGTCCCTAACAAAGCCCCATTCTATTAATTCTTAACTGATGACTTACAACCTAGTTTCCTGACCTTGCGAAGAGACCCCCTCTCAAAAAGATGTATTTTCTGTCGGACTTTTCCGGGTAATTGTTCTTCTAAGAACTGGCCAAGCGCCGCAGGGTGGTCAGCCAACTGTTTCGACTTAATCACCTGCAGACCTATCCCACCAATCAAGCGTCCTCACCCCACCTACACCTGCCTATGGCTCCCTACCACATTGTTCCCAATATCCTGACCCCACCCACACCTGCCTGTGATTTTTCGGTATAAAAGTTCCTCGCGATTAGTGTTCGAGGTTCATCTCCTTGGGTGGAGACTGAACCCCGGCGCGCCAGCCTAATAAATCCTCTTGCCTGTTGCATCGAATCCGAGTCACTGTGGTCTTTAGAGCGACAGATCCTGAGAAAAGGCCATTAGGTCTTACACTAAGTAAGTAAGTAAGTAAGTAAGTAAAGTCACTCAGTCGTGTCCGACTCTTTGTGACCCCATGGACTGCAGCCCACCAGGCTCCTCAGTCCATGAGATTCTCACACTAGAAGGGTGAAATCATGGTCTCAGCAGGATTAATGTCTTCTAAGCCCTCTCACTTGGACTTGTAGATGGTCCATCTTAGGTTTTCTTACGGTTTTCCCTCTGAAACTGTCTTTTTCCAAATTTCCTCTTCTAAGGACACCAGCCATACTGGATTAGAGCCCAGCTTAATGACCTCATTTTAACTAAATCACCTCTTTAAGGATCCTGCCTCCAAGAACAGTTCACATTCTGAGGTACTGGGGATTATGATGTCAACATACAAATTTGGGGGAGACATAGTTCAGCCCCTAACAATATCCACAACATATTCTTAACAAAAACTAGAATCTGAATCAGATCAAACCTCTCTTTACAGGAAACATACCAGTTTACAGGGAATATAGGGAGGAGAGAAACATGTTAAACAATATAATGGGAAGGGGCTTCCCTAGTTGCTCTGATAGTAAAGCATTCGCCTTTAATGCAGGAGACCTGGGTTTGATCCCTGGGTTGGGAAGATCCCCTGGAGAAGGAAATGGCAACCAACTCCAGTATTCTTGCCTAGAGAATTCCAAAGACAGAGGAGCCTAGAGGGTACAGTCCATGGGGTCACAAAGAGTAGGACACAGCTGAGTGACTAACACACACACACACACAATTCAAAACATTCACAATTTGAAAAACTCCAACTGACTTACTTCTGCAACAAATCAATTGCACAGACAAAAGAAAAGAGGAAGAAAGGTACCCACAGAGTATCAGAGACCTAAAGAGACAAAGAGTCAGACACAACTGAGGGACTGAACATACTTACTTACTTAATATGGTGTCAAGTGAGTGTGTGCTCAGTCCTGTCCTACTCTTTGAGAGTAGCTCACCAGGCTCCTTTGTCTATGGAATTTTCCAGGCATGAATACCACAGTGGGTTGCCATTTCCTACTCCAGGGGACCTTCCCAACCCAGGGATCGAACACACTTCTTTTGTGTCTCCTGCATTGGCAAGTAGATTCTTTACTACTTCACCACCTGGGATATGATGTCAGAGGTCCATTTTAAAATAATTGAGTGGGAAAGGAAGCACACAGAGCAGCAATGAGTTAATGCTGATAAACTAGTTGATGAATACCATGGTCTCTACTTGTGGGTATGTTTTAAGTGTTCCATAATTAAAGGTGTATAAAGTAAACTGTAAATGAATGAATGAATGGGTGGTCATACCATGTATCCCACTGGGCAAGGGCCAAAACAACTGAGATGGAAACAGGGAAGATCAACATACTAAGGGAAGCAATTGGAAATAAAATGCGACTAACACTTGACAGCAACTGCCCTTTGTTGAGTAATAGAAAGCTTTCAGGACAAGGACTAGGCAACATCATCCATCTACATGATAGTCACAAATTTCTACTGTTTTTCATCTTTATAATATTCCTGGAGCACAGGACATATTGGGTCATTTTACAAATAGGGAATCCAAGATTCAGAGATGACTGAAACCACAAGCTGGTAAGGACCTGAGACAAAGCCAGGACTTAGATCTACTATGTATATCCCCTTTCCCTTACACCACTCTGCCTCTGGGGGTTCAAAAGAGAATGAAATAATGGCCAAAACTTGAGTCAAGAGGAAGTGGTCTTTTATTACCTGGAAATAAAACTTTGTTTTCTTTCTTTGTTCTTATGGAAATGTGTTTTAAGAGCTTCTCTTGCTTTGTCCTCTACTTGTACTCTTTATTTTTTTTAAAAAAGCACACTAAGTGGTCCTCATACAAAAGAAATGTTTATAGTCATATTTCTTCTGCAGGTTCATTCTTTTAATTCATATATTTATTTATTAGGCTGTGCCAGCTCTTAGTTGCAGCATGCAGGATCTTTAGCTGCGGCATGCAAACTCTTAATTGTGGTATGTGGGATCTAGTTCCCTGATCAGGGGTCAAACCCAAGCCCTCTGCGTTGGGAGCAAGGATTGTTAGCCACTAGACCAACAGGGAAGTTCCTGCAGGCTCATTTTTACAGTAATGAATACCAAGCCTTTTTTTCACCTCCATAGTAATATATGTAGAGCTATAACACCAATTTGAAAAGTATAAAGAAAACAGAGATAGTGTGGAAAATATATGTGCATTCTTTATCTTATGCTATGATTTTCTAGGTATTCCTTTCTGCCAAAATAAAACTCTTCAGACATGATTCATATGCACATGTTATCTCAAATAAAATGGCATCCATCTTTTTCATTTGTAGAGTATGTTTTGGTTCCGTTTTTATTTTCACTACACTCTTTTTAATAACACAGGGAAGTAGACTCCATTTTTAAAAGATCTCCACCAAGACAGGTAACAATGAAAGGATCAGCCCTTGAAGCTGAAGACTGGCTTACCGGTGATTCTACACAACCAGGCATTACTCAAGCACTAGAGTTGTAGTCAGTTTCTCTCACCCCAGAGTTTTATCTCCCTCACGAAGGTTAGGGAAAGAGTTGAGGTGGAGGTGGACACTAATGCTTTGTCCCTTCAGAATCATGTGCTTGATTGCTCCTTCAAGCTGCTTGTTCTCTGGCCACTTTTCTATCTGCAAAGGTGATGGGAGGGGTCTGGGGAAAGAGAGCCTTACTTTCCCTTTATGAATCTACCCTGAATCAACACAAAGGATTGGAAGTACAAGGATACATAGAGGGCTTTTGGTCTGACATCTCATTTATGAAAGGACTAACATTTTCCTTTACAGACTTTTTCTAAGTGGGGTTACATATAAAGATAGAAAAAGGCTGAAAGGACTGGGAGATACTGATGTTTGCCTTGCCTTTCAGCTTTAGGCTTGTATTCAATCCCTGAGCTACAGCGTCCATAGTATGCAATTTGTATACCAGGTAATTACCTGTTAAGAGCGCACTTTCATTGCTTATATTTTGCATGTGTGTGTTGCAAAGTACTAATTTGTGATATGTAAATGTTTAAAGCATACCAATATTTTGCAATCAAATTTTGTAATTTCCTTGTTTTTTAATACAACGGCAGCCTCAAAAAATGGAAGTTGCTCTGGCCTCTTTGGATATCTGAAAGGCCTCCGAGAAGAGGAAGAGGAGAAGGTATGGTAATAACAGTCACAGCAGTGTATATATACTAAGCATTTCTATGAGTCAAGTGCTGCTTGGTATCCTAATTTAAATTGTTAATTAGCATGTTAATTAACATGTATTAATTAATTTAATCCTCACCTAAGAGGTAGATATTATCTCCATTTACAGATAAGGAAATTGAGGCACAGATGATAAGAAGCTGTGTATCAAACTTTACTGAAGAGTTGGCAGAAGCCAAAGGGAATTACAGAGTGTGAGGGAAACAGTATAAAACTCAATACTAACTATAGCTGTCTGTGGCTAGAAGGAAAAGCTGCTAAGGTTAAACCCTTCATAAAGGGAATTTCCTTCCTGGAACCTCTCAGATCCTATCGTTGTTTCTGGACCCTCATATTCTCATATGAGAAAACAGCTCTCTTCTCTACCAGCCTCTAGAAAACCCACCCTTCCTTACAGGGACTGTTCCCTTCCTTACAGAGGTCATACCTCTTCCCCGACCTTTTCACTAGGGAGTGTGTTCGTGCTCAGTAATGCCTCACTCTTTGCGACCCCACAGACTGTAGCCTGCCAGTCTCCTCTGTCCATGGAAATTTCCAGGCAAGAAAATTGGAGAGGGTTGCGATTAGAGAAAATATCTCAAATTCTGAGTTACACTGTCCGGCGTAACACTCAGAAGTCAAGGAGGAGGGCAGCAGGGGAGCGGGATGTTGGTACTCCAGGTGTCCAGCCCTCTTCGGTGTCTCTCTGACATGACAGGTCACAGTTAAATATTGTCTATCTTGGCCTGTCAAGAACTGTTGAATCTACCTGTATCTCCCTAAGCTTAACATTAATCATCAGAGGCAGTTAAATCTAAACCACTCCATAGGGTTACAAAGAACTGTACCAAAATGCTTCATAATTTGCAAATGTATCTGTCTCAACACTGGAGTTCGTGCTCTGAATTACCGTGGTTCCTTGATTGGGTTCACTGCCCCCTCCCCTCAGCATGGTTCCCTTAGGCAAACCATCTTCCTCTCCGTAACTGTCTAGGGTGGATAGGAAGTATGTTGGCGAGGGTATGAAGGCTTAGGTCTTCCAGCCCCACCACAATATAAATAAGGTCATCTGAGACTTTTTTAAAAACCATACTTCCTCTGTATTCTAAGACATCAGTAAAAGATTGTGGTTGATACTACTCAGTTACATATTACCCCAGCACCAAAAGTATTTGAGAGATCCCTGAGGGCTTGGTTGTTAATAAATACTGTATAACTACTTTCTCTAAGGTAAGTACCAGGGCTTGGCCCTTACCCAGCTAAGTGGTAAGAAATCTCGTGTTAACGTTTTATTATGGTAAACATTATTGGGGGCTGGCTTAAACACAGGGATAAATTGGACTATAAACTATTCAAGGTCAGTTTTTAGAATGAAAGCAATGCACAGAACAATAAGTTCTCCAAAGCACTTTTACACCAACTACATTGTTTCAGTCTCATGATAATGCAGAAAGGTCCTTAGACTTGGCCTTATTACTTGCGTTCAATAGAACAGGAAATTGAACATTTAAGTGATTGGGCAAGGTCACTCAGCTAATTAACATGCAAAGCTTGCTTTCAGACAGCCTAGTCCAGCTCTTGCCAAAGCATTGATGTTTGCCTTCTTTCTATCTGTAAAGCATTTCAGTTATTCCCCTAATGTATAGTTCTATAGGCATCTATTAAAACTCATTTAATCCTTGTGATGGTTAATCTCATGCATCAACTTGACTAGGCTAAAGAATGCCCAGATAGCTCGTAAAACACTGCTTCTGTGAATGTCTCTGAGGGTATTTCCAGAAGAGGTGAACATTTGAATTGGTGAACTGAGTAAAGCAGATGGCCCTCCTCAATGTGGGTGGACACTATCCAATCTGTTGAGGACCCAAATAAAACAAAAAAGTGGAGGAAGGGTGAATTTGCTATCTCTGCCTGTGAGCTGGAATATCCTTCTTCTCCTGCCAGCGACATCAGAACTCCTGGCTCTTGGGCTTTCGGACTAGGCCTGGAACTTACATCATTGTCTTTCCTCAGCCTCTTCCCTTAGTGGGTTCAGCAGTGTGTTAATCAAGAATACAAATCTGACATATACACACTATGATGTATAAAATAGATAACTAATGAGAACATGCTGTATAGCACAGGAAATTCTAATCAGTGATCTGTGGTGATCTAAATGGGAAAGAAATCTAAAATAGAGTGGATATACTTATGTGTACAACTGATTGACTTCACTGTACAGCAAAAACTAACACAAAATTGTAAAGCAACTATACACCAATAAAACAATAAAATAAAAATTAAAAAGTAGACATGGGGAAAAAAGAATACAAGTCTGAGATCCTGGAATGACCTCTGAAAGAAAAATACACAAATTGGAGAAACAAAAATTCCTTATGGAAACTAGGAGCCAGCAAAAAAATAATTCTAGATATTATTATAGACATTAGTAATAACTTCTGAGAGTTATCATCAATCAACTAAAATATGTCATTGGGGAAAGAACAATATTTTCAACAAATGGTGTTGGGACATTCACACTGGATATTCACACATGAAGAATGAAATTGGGCCCTGTATCATTATATAAAATTAGCTCAAAATGAATCAAGGGCCTGAATCAAAGAATTAAAATTATAAAACTCTTAGAAGAAAATACAGAGGTAGAGCTTTGGGACCCTGAAATAATCAATACTTTCTTAGAATCCACACCAAAAGGACAAGTAACCAAAGAAAACATTGATAAGTTGGTCTTCATCAAAATTTTTAAATGTCATACTTCAGAGGACATTATCTCTGAAGACAATATCAAGAGAGTAAAAAGACAATGCATAGAATGGGAAAAAGTATTTGCAAATCATTTGCAAATCATCTAGCTAATAAAGGACTTATATCTAGAATATACAAAAAAACTTACAACTTAACCATAAAAAGACAAAAAATTCAATGAATATATGGGCAAAGGACTTGAATACATAATTCTTCAGAAAAGATAAACAATGGCATATAAGCACATAAAAAAGATATTCAACATCATTAGCCACCAGGGAAACACAAATCAAAACCACAACGAGGTACCACTTTGTACCTACTAGGATGGCTATAATCAAGACTTAAAGAGAATGTGAACAAACCCTCCATACATTGCTGGTAGGAATGTAAAATAGTGCAGCCACTGTGGAAAACACTGTCAGTTTCTCAAAAAGATAAACAAAAAAGTATTATGTGACTCAGCAATTCTGCTCCTGGGTTTATACTCAGGAAATTAACATATGTACATACAAAAGGTTGTACACAAATGTTCACATTACAATTATTCAAAGTAGCCAAAAAGCAGAAAGAATGTACATTAATTGATGTATAGATATACAAAATATGGCATATTCATACAATAGAATAATATTCGCCATGAAAGAGAAATGAAGAACTGATATATGCCATAAATGAATGAACCTTGAAAATATCATGCTTAGTAAACGAATCCAGACACAAAAGGTCGCATATCACATGACTCCATTTATATAAGATGTCCACAATAGGCAAAGGCACAGAGACAGAAAGTATATTAGTGGTTGCCAGGGGCTGGGAGGAGAGGGAGATGGTAAGTGACTGCTAATAAATATGGGTTTAATGACAATGTTCAGGAATTACACAGTGGGATGTGAATATGCAAAGAAATAGAGGAAAACAATAGAATGGGAAAGACTAGAGATCTCTTCAAGAAAATTAGAGATACAAGGGAACGTTTCATGCAAAGATGGGCACAATAAAGGACAGAAATGGTACGGAACTAAGAGAAGCAAAAGATATTAAGAAGAGGTGGCAAGAATGCACAGAAGAACTGTACAAAAAAAGGTCTTAATGACCTGTATAACCACAATGGTGTGATCACTGGACTAGAACCAGACATCCTAAAGTGTGAAGTCAAGTGGGCCTTAGGAAGCATCACTACAAACAGAGCTAGTGGAGGTAATGGAATTCCAGCTGAGCTATTTCAAATCCTAAAAGATGATGCCGTTAAAGTGCTGAACTCAATATATCAGCAAATTTGGAAAACTCAGCAGTGGCCACAAGACTGGAAAAGGTCAGTTTTCATTCCAATCCCAAAGAAGGACAATGCCAAAGAATGTTCAAACTACTGCACAATTGTGCTCATTTCACATGCTAGCAAGGTAATGTTCAAAATCATTTAAGCTAAGTTTCAACAATAGATGAACCGGGAACTTCCAGATGTTCAAGGTGGATTTAGAAAAGGCAGAGGAACCAGAGATCAAATTGCCAACATCCGTTGGATCATAGAAAAGGCAAGGGAATTCCAGGAAAACCTACATTTCTGCTTTATTACTATGCTTTTAAAGCCTCTGACTGTGTGGATCACAACAAACTATGGAAAATTTTTTAAAAGATGGGAATACCAGACCACTTGACTGCCTCTTGAGAAATCTGTATACAGGTCAGGAAGCAATAGTTAGAAACTGGGCACAGAACAACAGACTGGTTCCAAATAGGGAAAGAAGGACATTAAGGCTATATATTATCACCCTACTTATTTTACTTATATGCAGATTACATCTGGAGAAGGCAATGGCATCCAACTCCAGTACTCTTGCCTGGAAAATCCCATGGATGGAGGAGCCTGGTAGGCTGCAGTCCATGGGGTCACCAAGAGTCGGACACGACTGAGCGACTTCACTTTCACTTTTCACTTTCATGCACTGGAGAAGGAAATGGCAACCCACTCCAGTGTTCTTGCCTGGAGAATCCCAGGGACGGCAGAGCCTGGTGGGCTGCCATCTATGGGGTCACACAGAGTCAGACACGACTGAAGCGACTTAGCAGCAGCAGCTAACCCATCACCTGGGGCTTGCCAGGTGGCGCTAGTGGTAAAGAACTTGCCAGCTAACGCAGGAGACTTAAGAAAGGCAGATTTGATTCCCGAGTTGGGAAGATCCCCTGCAGGAGGGCATGGCAACCCACTCCAGTATTCATGCCTGGAGAATTCCATGAACAGAGAAGCCTGGCAGGCTACAGTTCATAGATCTGCAGAGTTGAACACGACTGAAATGGCTTAGCACACAAAACCATCATCAGGGAACCCAGTAAGAAAAGAATAATGTTCAGAAAACCACCAGGGAGGTCAGTTTGGCTGTTTAGAGTCAGTTTGACTCTAAAAGTATTCTAGGAGCACTCCACATCAGTCTCCAGGAAATCTGCATCATGCTTATACCATGACCAGCCCCAAAGTGAAGCTACAGTCTTAGAACAAAGCTAATCTCATTTCTCATTAACCTCCATCTTGCCATCTTTCAGATGTTTCCTCTGCAGTATCAGAAAGAAGCAAAGTCAAGTTTATGACTCCTTCTCATATAAATGAACTCAATTCATTCAACATATTTTATTGAGGTGCCAGATACTTCTTCAGTTCAGTTCAGTTCAGTCACTCAGTCGTTCCGACTCTTTGCAACCCCATGAATCGCAGCACGCCAGGCCTCCCTGTCCATCACCGTCTCCCGGAGTTCACTCAGGCTCACGTCCATCGAGTCCGTGATGCCATCCAGCCATCTTATCCTCGGTCATTCCCTTCTCCTGCCCCCAATCCCTCCCAGCATCAGAGTCTTTTCCAATGAGTCAACTCTTCGCATGAGGTGACCAAAGTACTGCAGCTTCAGCTTTAGATACTTCTTAGACCCAGGGAATCCATCATGATCAAGATGGATGTTCTTCTCCATTGATTAAACTCATATTCTAATATGAAAAATGGATAATAAAAAAGTACGCTGTTTGTCTTCAAGGGACTTCCCATTCCCAATCTATTCAATAGCTTTTTCTGATCTGCTTCTGGAGAGGTGGGGTGCATATCTGTGGATGATATAAACCAGACTCCCTTTTACAAGCAGGAAACAGGCAGCAAGAAGAGAGAGATCAGGGTATTTCTTCCCCCTGCCTCAGCCCTACAGTTCTAGCAGATTTCAACTACTACATCTATAAAATACACTTTCTCAACAGTGCCAGATCTCATTGGAAATTCTACTTTCTTCCTCTGACTTTTTATACCAAAGCACATGTGGTAAATTATCTGAAAGAGTTAGTTGCTCAGTTGTGTCCAACTCTGCAACCCAAGGGACTGAAGCCTGTCAGGTCCCTCTGTCCATAGGATTTCCCAAGCAAGAATACTGGAGTAGGCTACCATTTCCTCCTCCAGGGGATACTCCTGACCCAGAGATTGAACCCGGTCTCCTGCATTGCAGGCAGATTTTTTTACCATCTGAGCCACCAAGGAAGAAAGGAAGATTATCTGAGATGATAGCTACCAGTGATTCATTTCAACCCTTTATGTTCATACTGATCCTCTTCTTAATAGGTAGTATCCAGTTCACCTCCCCTTGAAACTGGACTTGCCTTTTGACTTGCTTTGACCAGGAAAATGTAGCAAATGTTATGTTGTGTCAGTTCTGGGGTAAGTCCTTAAGAGCCCAGCAGCTTCCACTTTGACTTTCCTGGGACCCAGACACCTAATAAGCGCTCAGGCTAAATTATTAAATAAGGAGAGAAAGAGATATAGGCCTAGTCCAACACTCACCAGTCCAGCCGCTCCAGCACAGAGGCAACGGATGTATGAACGCACCTATCGTGGATCCTCACTCAGCTCCAAGTGAATTTCCCCAGCCAATTCTATCAAATTAGAGAGTGGAGATAAGCCATTTCTACCAACTCTTACTCAAATTGAATAACTGTGAGCAAATAAATGGTGGCTACTTTTTTAAGTTACCAAGTTGTGGGCAGTCTGTAACACAGCAACAGACAACTGAAACTGATAGTCATGGGTCCTCACTGCTGCTAGTCCCAAACACTCGACATCTTTATTAATACCCTTAACCCTGACCTTGACTCCATGAATGGTTCATTGACTTCATTCTCTTGAAATAAACCCTTCTGAGTTCTGTTTCATGAGAAAGAGTGGTGTCTCTGCCCCGGGCCACAGAGCTACAGCTTGGAATTGCTTTCATATCTCTGGGTATAGTACTCATTTCATTTGTCCCACTAGGCTGGATATTTGAAGTAGAAGAAAAACTGAAAGAATGGGAACAGCCCTTTCCCTGCCATGTATGCTTCCTCTCATCCCCCAGTATACCTGAAAGTATGATTTTTTAAATTTGCTTATTTATTTTGGTTACACTGGGTCGTAGTCACTGCTCTCTGGCTTTCTCCAGTTGTGGTGAGCAGGGGCTGTTCTTTGTTGTGGTGCGCAGACCCCTCACTGCGGGGCTTCTCCTGTTGCAGAGCACAGGCTTTAGGCGCTCGGGCTCAGTAGTTGTGGTGCGTGGGCTTTAGTCTCCTGTGGCATGCGGAATCTTCCCGGACCAGGGATTGAACCCATGTCCCCTGCAATGGCAGGGGGGTTCTTATCCACTGTATCACCAGGGAAATCTTGAAAGTACAACTTTGATGGGTGTGAGCCACACTGCCCAAGAAGAACCAGGACTGAAAAATGGAAGGACGTTAAAAGGGACTTTTATATAAGGTATGAAAGCATATTTTTCCCACAGTTAGAAGTAATTTGAAATTAAGGCAACATATTTTTATCAATATAATTGGCAAAAACTGTAAAGAGCAATAGCATCTAGTGCTGATGAGGATGTGACAGAGTGGGCTTTTCAATATGTTGCTTGGTGAGAGTAAGAACTGCTGTCCTCTCTTCGGTACAAAATTTGCCAACATCAAAAAAAAAAAAAAAAGCAACATCTCTTTCCCTGGCCCCACTTTTGAGAATCTATTTTAACCACCATATATAAAGATGGAGGTACAAAGATCTATTTTATTGCAATACTGTTTACAGCAGCAAAAATAAAAAGTAGGAACAACCTGATTATCTACCAATATGAAAATGGTTCAATAAATTATGGGACATTCACATTAAGTGTGATTCACAAGGAATCACACTTGTATTAAAAAGAATGAGTTAGAGCTGTATTTATTGAACTGAAGGGATATTTATAATATACTATTAAGCAGATATTTTAAAAAGCAAGTATCATGTATAGCATGATCCTAAAGCAAAACTTACATATGTGTACATAAATTTGTTTATATTTGTATGAACATGGAGACAGTATAGAAAAATGCCTATCACGCTTTAACAAGATTACCTTAGTGGGGTGAAAGCAAATGGAAAAGGACTAAATTTCCTTTATGTATTTTTGGTTTGTTTCATTTGTTGAGTATATGTCACATTCATATTTAATTCTTCTGTCCCCACCTCTCTTTTCACCTTAGGCAAGCAGACCTAATTTGTTTCACTTTAGATTAATTTAAACTGTTCTAGAATTTTACATAAATGGGTTCATACATTTTTGTGTCTGCCTTCTTTTGGTTCACTGCTGTGTCTATGAGATTAATTCAGATTGTTGTATATATTTGTAGCTCATTTCTTTTTGTTGCTAAGTTGCATTCCATTCAAATGGTATATTACAATTTGTCAATATCCTGCTAATGGACATTTGGGTTGTCTCTAGATTTGACTATTGTGAATAAAGCTGCTGTGAACATTCTTGCACAATAATTTTTTATTGAAATATAGTTGGTTTTCAATGTTATGTTACTATCTGCTGTACAGAGAAGTGATTTAGTTATACATATACATACATCCTTTTTTATATTCTTTTCTATTATGGTTTATCAAAGGGTAAATATAGTTCTCTGTTGCACAAGAATTTTGACATAGATTTCCATTTCTCTTGGATACATACCTAGTATTTGAATTACTGACTCAAATGATAGATATATAAGGATGCAAGAACACATTTTACTATTGAAAATTAAAAAAACAATGAAAACATTTCCAATGAAAACTTTGAAGAAAGAAAATGAATCTGTACTTCAAAAAGAAAATAATCATTGCTATCTTTTTGTCTGCTCCCTCCCCTCCCAATAAGTGTTTGCATCTGTCTGTCAGTTCTTAGGCTTCCCAGGCCAGACCAGTGACCCACTAGTTTTCAGGATGAATCATCAAAGATGAGGAAATTCTAATGCTATACTTGCCCAACAGGAACTTGATTTAGATAACACCCACAAGAAGCCTTCAGATTCAAATGATAATGTAAGAGAACTGCTAACGCACAGGAAAAGCAGCTTCCATAATCGGAAACTTCTTGCAAATCAAACAAAACAAAACTCATAACACTCCTTTTCTATAATAACAAGATGCCACCAGAATAGATAACTTAGCATGAAAAAGAAGAACCGAGTCAAATCAAAACATCAAGAAAAAGAGTAGCAGAAGTAACCCTACTGCAGGGAGAGTTTATAAACAAACTGTGAACTAAACCCTGGTAACTTTCCAAACTTAAACTGAAAGTCCAGAATGCTACAAAAATCTAGTCAATAACAATGAAGACCTATTCTAGGAAGGATTGGCTAGAATAAACACTTTTTTTAAAGTGTTAATAAAAGAGCACTGCTACACCTTCAATGACAAATTTTAGGGGTACCTGCTAAATCCATGGTCCACCGTCACCCTTTTTCTTAGAAGTGGCCTTGGTTTTAACCCATAGGAGGGTCGGAGTATCAGTATTTCCTCTAGGATATGGCTGTTTGGACCAGAGATGGGTCTCTTACAGTTCAAGTTTGGATTCTAAGTATCATGGTAAGCCAATGAATTATTTTGTGCAAGTAGTAACATGGTCTGATATAAGAATTGAAAAGATCTTGGAGGAATAAATTCGGAGGCATTTGCAGTAGTTCAGGTGAGAGATAATTAAAGTCAGCAGTGGCAGTGCGAGAGAAACCCTAGAGAACCCTTCAACTTCTACAAGCCAGGGAGAGGAACAGAGGATTTCTGAAGTAGCTGACATGTAGGCCTAAAAGACTATGGGGTCATGAAAGCTAAGAGAGAAGGAGTTTTTGAGAGGGAAGAAGTGATCCACTGTGACTTGAGAAGCAACGACAAGGAGCCTATTTGTGAAGAAGACAACCTTCTTTAAAGAGAGCAGAGAAACGGGGCTGTAGCAGGAAGAAGATAAAGTGACAAGGAAGTGACTATATCATGTTTGTACTTTCTTGTTGCACTGCAGATAGAAATCTAAAAGCCCATGTTCTTAACCTGACATACGAGAATGCGGGTGATGAACTGCATTCATTCAAAGTCCGATGCTGTGCACAGAGGTCAGGAGGGCACAGAGCAAAGCAGAGAAGTCCATGGTAGTGGGCTGAGCCAGAAAATCACCAGCAAGCCGTGCTCACCTTCTTGGCTCATCTCTGATCACTCTTCCTGTCCCCGCTCCCACCACTGGGCCTTCTTTCACATCCAGAAACAAGCCAAGCTGCATGCTGCCTTGGGCCTGGGCACAGGCTGTTCTTTCTGTCTGGAGTACTCTTCCCTTCTCCACTTCATTAACTCAAAATTGTATTTTCACCTTCACTTTAAATGTCTCATTCCCAGAGAGGTCTTTCCTGGCTCTTTTCTTTATCCCACCTGAAGGAAACACCAGCATTACATTCTCTCATAGCACCTTGGTGTTTTTTTTTTCCTTTTCTTTTAAAAAAAAAGACACCAAATAGACCCAAATGTTAACTCTTTCCTACCAGAAAGGAATGACTTATGCTGACTGACCTCTTGCCTTACTCCCAGTCTTTAGCCACATTCATTCTGTTTATTAAAGAGCAGTGATTTGTCAGTTGGATTCTTGGTGTCCACTGCTGTGTACTCTTCCTAGAGCACAATTCTTTTGCTGAACTGATAAGAGTTCAAGGATCAGCAAAGTCTCCTGTGAAGTCTGGACATCTGAGGGCTTTCCCAGGACATTTGACTTTATCCAGAAAGACTCTGCATCAGAAAGCAGCCAGCCCGTCCTTTCTGATATCCACCCCAGTCACTCCTGAATCTGACTTGACAGCCAGATAAGTTCCCACAGTCACAAGCCACATAGTTGCTTCATTGATGGCACCTTGGCTTCCTGTGAATAGAGTTTTCAGAGATCCAGCCACTAGAAACAGTGTACCTACTCTGGGCTCACCTGTGGCCAGGGGACAGAAGGAGAAAGAGCACTCCAGAAGACAGGAAAATGATTCCAAGAACACCTCTGCCCCCATCTCACTACTGCCTGCAGCTGCACACTCTTGCAGAAGGACTGCAAGAATGGAATGTGTTAGCCCTTTAGAACACCTACCAGGGTCTCTGAATAGATCCGCCTGAGCTCTGCTGATAGCCCTGAAAGGAAACTGCATTTCAGCCAAGAAGACCAGAACAGAGTTGGCGAGGGCATGCCCTGCTACCAGCTTACCTGCTACATGATGCTGTGGCTCCATTTAACTCCTTCCTTCTTCACTGCCTCCTTTTCTCTTCAGTTATCCCTATGGCATTCTTTTCTCTTTTGCTCTCCACAACCCGACTTTTCTGTAATGTAGACCCAAAAAAAAAAAAAAAAAAAAAAACCCCCAAAGAATTGGACACCACTGAGCGACTGAGCACGCACGCACTCATGCAGAGCCTACCTTAGACTTATAGCAGTTAACAACTCTTGCTTTTGTCTATGTAAACTACTATGGCTTTCTTCAGTTTCTTCAGAGAGCTTTTCGGTTTTCATCTACACTGTTCTCCTAGAGCTAGCTATCGCAAAACGCATGGCAACAAGATAGGTATGTGAGCCAAATTGGGCCAGTCAGTCATCCCCTGTGCTATTAGACTCAGTGGATGAAAGACTAAAGTGCTTCTTTCCTATTGGTTGCCTAACCAAAAAATGGAACCTATTCTCCACAAGCTAGTACCCTATTTTCTGCCAACTAGAAGAAACTTAACTGCAATAAAGGAACATGAAAATCAGAGAGAGTTCTGACCATATTTGCTAAGCTGCTGCTGCTGCTGCTGCTGCTAAGTCACTTCAGTCGTGTCCAACTCTGTGCGACCCCATAGACGGCAGTCCACCAGGCTCCACCGTCCCTGGGATTCTCCAGGCAAGAACACTGGATTGGGTTGCCATTTCCTTCTCCAATGCATGAAAGTGAGGTCTCTCAGTCATGTCTGACTCTTAGCTAGCCCATGGACTGCAGCCTACCGTCCATGGGATTTTCCAGGCAAGAGTACTGGAGTGAGATGTCATTGCCTTCTCCGGTATTTGCTAAGATCCTGAGGCAAATTCAATTTCTGAACTCCTCTGTCTCATGGGTCAATAAATTATCTTACTCTGGTTAGGCTTAGGATACTCTGATAGACCAACCCCCTCATTATAAGGAAAAAGTTGAGATCCACATAGTAAAAAAAGTGAAAGTGTTAATCACTTATTCCTATCAGACTCTTTGAGACCCCATGGACTGTAACCCTCCAGGCTCCTCTGTCCATGGAATTCTCCAGGCAAGAATACTGGAGTGGGTTGCCATTCCCTTCTCCAGGGGATCTTCACAACCCAGGGATCAAACCTGGGTCTTCTGCATTGCAAGCAGGTTCTTTAACCATGGGATTTTCCAGGCAAGAGTACTGGAGTGAGATGTCATTGCCTTCTCCGGTATTTGCTAAGATCCTGAGGCAAATTCAATTTCTGAACTCCTCTGTCTCATGGGTCAATAAATTATCTTACTCTGGTTAGGCTTAGGATACTCTGATAGACCAACCCCCTCATTATAAGGAAAAAGTTGAGATCCACATAGTAAAAAAAGTGAAAGTGTTAATCACTTATTCCTATCAGACTCTTTGAGACCCCATGGACTGTAACCCTCCAGGCTCCTCTGTCCATGGAATTCTCCAGGCAAGAATACTGGAGTGGGTTGCCATTCCCTTCTCCAGGGGATCTTCACAACCCAGGGATCAAACCTGGGTCTTCTGCATTGCAAGCAGGTTCTTTACCGTCTGAGCCACCAGGGAAGCCAGAGATCCACATAACAGATTGAAAATAATGATAAGGCATAATTTAGTGAGGACTTACTGCATGCAGGACACAATGTGAAATGAGTTATATGTATTACCTCATTCAATCCTCAGCATATCACTTTGAATTTACTATGTTTACCAAATCTATTTGCTTGTTTAATATGCCTGTTTTATCTCTGACTATATGCCCACCACCTCACCACCTAGCACAATGTGTAGAATATAGTAGGAGCTTGTAAATACTTGTAATATTGAATAAATTTTGAAGATTAATATAATTACTAGCAGCAGTAATCATATTAGTAGCAGCAGTGTGCTATGCTAGGTCACTTCAGTTGTGTCTGACTCGTTGCACCCCTATGGACCAGAGCCCATCAGGCTTCTCTGTCCATGGGATTCTCCAGGCAATACTGGAGTGGGTTGCCATGCCCTTCTCCAGGGGTCTCCCTAACCCAGAGATTGAACCTGGGTCTCTTACATCTCCTGCATTGGCATGCAGGTTCTTTACCCTAAGCAACACCTGGGAAGCCCAAGTAGCAGGATGATCACTAACATTTACTGAGTGTTTACTTTGTGTTAGATTTTATTCTAGGTTATTTTTAAACTTTAGCTTATTTAATTGTCTGAGAAAGCTTTTAAGATGAGTTTCTGTTATTCCTTATTATGATAAGAAAACTAAGCCACAGAAAAGAAAAGATAACACTTAAGTTGTGTCCGACTCTTGCAACCCAGTGGACTCTAGCCTGCCAGGCTCCTCTGTCCTTGGAATTTTCCAGGCAAGAATACTGGAGTGGGTTGCCATTTCCTTCTCCAGGGGATCTTCCTAACCGAGGAACTGAACCCAGGTCTCCAGCAATGTAGGAAGATTCTTTACTGACTGATCTATATCAGACGTCAAATAATTCCAAAGTCATATTTATTTACAGCTCAGTTCAGTTCAGTTCAGTT
>SJXQ01006641.1:0-20198 GCA_006408695.1 Aepyceros melampus
TAATCAGATTGCATAAGGACACTTTAAGATACTAGAGAAGGAAAAAGAGAAAAGTGACAGAACACTAAATTGATTCTGCACTTACTATTGGCACCACTAGAACACTTCATGTAGCCCATTAGCCATGATAGCACGTTATGTTTGATTTGTCAACTATATCCCATAATTAAAGAGCTGTCAGTGTTGCTATCACAAATGTCGCTAGAGTTTAACTGTAAATACCAGTAAAACCAGTATCTTAGTTAAGAGCTTACCTCCTCTAAAACTCTGAAATGCATCTGGTTAAGAAACAGTAATATGAAACATGCCTTTACTGACTCATACAAGCAGTTTCTATCAAAAAATCACTAAAGTAGTATTAGAAGCATCTGAACTTCAAACTGACATGGTTGAAACCATCAGTCTTTTCTAATAAGCCTCTAATTAAAATAAATATAAATTAAAAAAAATAAGCCTCTAATTTACAAGAACACTGGTCAAAGTGTTGAAAGGTCTCATGTTGGATATCCTCACCTAGCAAAAGTAAATTAATGATTACACTTAAAATTTCTGCCTAGGGAAAAAAAAAAAGAAATTCCAAGCTTAATTCTAAATGTCCCTTTTTTTCCCAAGCTTTAGTTAGACCTTTAATTTTACCTGATCACAGCTCTTCAAAACAAAAGCCTAGATTTAAAGGCTTGGAATAAATCTCAGATCTACCATTATCTTCTACAAACTACTTCAAGTTCTTCAGTTCTTCCTGTTTCATAAAGGTGTTTACCAACATTACTGATTCAGACAGACTACGGTCACTCTGCAGTTCATTTTCTCACCTTGCCAACTGTCAAAACAAACTGATTTCTCATCTACCCACTAAAGAACATACTTACAATACAGGAAGAGAACTTGTATTTTGGTTTAATTTCAGAAATTAAAATTCTGTTTTTGTTTTTTTTAGATCACAGCTCTTCAAAACAAAAGCCTAGATTTAAAGGCTTGGAATAAATCTCAGATCTACCATTATCTTCTACAAACTACTTCAAGTTCTTCAGTTCTTCCTGTTTCATAAAGGTGTTTACCAACATTACTGATTCAGACAGACTACGGTCACTCTGCAGTTCATTTTCTCACCTTGCCAACTGTCAAAACAAACTGATTTCTCATCTACCCACTAAAGAACATACTTACAATACAGGAAGAGAACTTGTATTTTGGTTTAATTTCAGAAATTAAAATTCTGTTTTTGTTTTTTTTTAAACACAGGGCTACATTTACCCATGTTTATACTTATTCCCAGTGATCCAGCCAGAGGACCTTAAAGTTATTAGGAAATAGGAATGCAAGCAAAGTATTATTACCATGTCATACTATTAAAATACATTTTCTAAAAAAACCATAATGTTTGGTTTTTTAGTTTTTATGTTTTCACCAAAGTGGAGGTGAGGAAACTTTATGGATCAGGTATAAGACAACTGCCTTACCAACAGGACATTCATTTTCTTTGCATCAATTGCCTTTTCAACTAGTAACCAATGCAATAAAAAATAGGAACATAACCTTGTACCATTACTTTGCTTAATACTTTCTTCCTACCCAATCATTTCAAAAATCTCTAGTTGTCTTTGCACTACAATGCCTTCCCACAACCATGTCAAACAGCTCTAAGACACCAAGACTACAGGGTCAATCAGATACGTACTACCGTAATATAGACAACTTTTTAGAGAATAAAGTATAAAATTTCACCTAATCTGAGGTTCCTATTTCCACTAATGAAATAGGATATTTAGGGGGCAAGGAGAAACTTAATTTAAAATAACTCCATCACTATATTCAAACTGAACTATAAAAGAAATCAAATCATACAAAAGCTTGTTAGAAATCTACCAAAAAATATCATAGAGTATGTTAATTACTCTAAAGCAAAATGGCTTCTCCCTTTCCCTTCTTTTCCTTTCTCCCGTCTTTTTGTCTCCTACAAGTTATCCTATGTCTAATATAAACTGGACTCCTACAATATAAAATATTAAGTAACCAATCTGTACTCGCAAAGTGAGAGAGAATATTTCCACGTGATTTAAGAATGTCTAATGGAAAAGTTAGACTCAAACCAGTAGCCTAGAAAGAAAAGCTAAATATCATGTTAATTGCCTAGAGAAAAATGAAATTTCCGATTTTCTTAAAATAAGTGTACGCTAAATTTTGCCTTTTATTTGTTGAAAATACTCTGCATCTGTAGATTTTAAGGGCACAAATGAACAGAATTGCCAACCCAAAGGAATTTTACTAGATTGCTATGATTGTTTTATCTCCTGTAAGTTTAAAAAACAAACTATGAGCACCAAGTTTTACAAATATCTGTTTGAAAGGTACAACTTGTTTGCAGTGAAAAATTAAAACACTACACACTCACTAGAACGTGGATTCCTTCTTTTTCAACTGGTGCTTTATCATATGTAGCATCACAAACTCGAACCAAAGTTGTCACTCCATACTTCTTAAGTTCCTTTAAAGGAAAACAAATATAAAGAAATCTATTTTTAGAATCTGCAATTAAAGCTTTAAAAACATTTGCATATAAATTGAAATGAGACTTCATTCTTAAACAAAGATCAAAATCATTCTTCTTATAACAACATAGACAACGGACACTCTTGTATTCATAGCGGAAGCATCAATAAGACTCACTTCTGTACAGGACAATTTGGTAGCATAACAAAAAAACTTTAAAAACACATATACTGTGGCCTAGAAATTCTGCTTCTGGAAATTTATACTAATGAAATAATTAAAGATATACACAAAGATTTAGGTACGAGCATGTTCAGCACAGGTTGAGACAGTAAAAGCTAGAAATATTAATAGTCCAAAAACAGGTGAACAGTTAAAGAAAGTATACACATTCATACAGAATACTATCACAGCTATATTAAGGAGGTTGGGGGAAATTTTGTTTTAAATAGACAGTATGATCCTATCTATATGTATATTTATAAATATACACTTAAATACAGAGAAAAACGTCTAGACAGCAGGCACTAACAATTAAGTATTTTTAAATTGTCTTTTGCTTATTTGTATCTTCTGATTTTTTATGTAGTAAGTGCTTTTTTTAATTTAAAGAAATAGTAATTTTGAAATTAAGTTTAGAAAGTGGTTTATATTACAAAGTCAAGTAACACAGAAATAGTTATAGCCGGAATTCTTGCTCCTTTAAAAGCGTTCCTACAGGGCCATCCCTGGTGGTCCAGTGATTAAGACTCCTCCTTCCAAGGCAGGGGACACAGGTTTGATCCCTGGTCAGAGAACTAAGATCCCACATGTTGCACAGTGTGGCCAAAAAACAATGTAAAAGTTTCCCTACAGTAATGCCACCAATATCTTTTTATAGTTGCAGGAGTCTATGACCAAGGAATCCACAGGCTGAAAATAGTATCATGTAATTCAGCCAGGCTTAAAGGTGACTGAACAACCTGAGGGCATACAGGCTTGGAATCAACTTGGACACTGTGTACACAAGGTTAAGAAGCTCAGAGAATTAAAATATAAATAAGCAGGAACAGGGATATCCTACAAGTGTCAATCATCTGGTTATCTAAAGAGAAAAGTTATTTTAATTGCTTAAAAGACTTTATTTTTCACAGAAAGGCCCCTTTATAAAACAGACTCTGGGAAGTTGTGTTATATATTGTCAGGAATTTTTAAAAATTTCAAAACACAAATAAAATCCCATTAAAATGAACTCTACAGTAGCTGTTCACTGAAAGGTTCCAGTACAAATTTTTTATGATAAATATTTGTGACCTTCAGCAAGTCAAAAGACCTCTTCTGAACTCAGTTTTGCCATCTGTGAAGTGACAGAGGTAGTTTAGGATCCTTAGGCATTCATCTAGCTCTCCAAGTCTACTTTATAAATATATCAACAGAAATCACACTGGGATTGAACAATCTGAAAATGATTTAAAAGCTTACATTCAAATGTCTGTTGAATAAAGTACAAAAAGTTTCTCTACTACTATCAACAACAACAAAAAAATTCAGGATCTGACACAAAAATGCTGCCTCTAATACCTTTCCCTCCCTCAAATTTCTAGACACATGTATATGATGGTTACTATTCCGAAGTTGTTTGAGAGTAGCTTTTCATCAAAAGTGGTCAGAACATTTGAGGCAGAAATGGGTTTTAGTGTCAGAGATAATTCCACCACATACTTGGGGGCATTCAGGCAAATCGCTAAATTACTAAATCACTCTGAACCTCAGTTTCCTCATCTATAAGAGGGAAACAATGGTACCTATACCTCATAGGGTTATTGTGAGGAGTAAATGATACAATGTATAGAACTGCTTATGTAGTGCTGGGTACATACTAAGTATTCAATAAATGTTAATTATCTTTATTATTAAATGTGTAACAAAAGAACTGTTAACAATGTTGAAAGGATACAGTAAAAAAACACAGTACTAGATATCTCTAAGATATCCCCAAATTCCATAAATGTACTTTTAAAAATCTGTTTTAACTAATTCAGCTCAACTCAAACAAAGACCATCCATACTTCAACCACAGAAATAAATGGCTTTGTGGTAAGATTTCTTTACAATGGTGTTAATTTTTAACGTGACTTTACCTATAAATCAAAGGTAGATTATATATCAAAAGGTAGACCATGCTACAATCTTACCTCTGTGAACTTGTTGAGGGTAGCATTGGTAGGGTTGTGGGTTATCAGAAAACGCATGTTCTCATAGGAGATCTCCACAGGGGCTGGACGGTTCATTATGGCAAATAAAAAGTGTGAGCGTGCGTGTGTGAGTGTGATGGGGAAAATGGAAACAAAAAATCAATAAATCTTGAAATGTTTCACAGCAGAAAACATTAAAAAGACACTAAAATGCCTAAATCAGTGTTTTCTCTATTCAACTTGTTTATTCTTTCAGAAACTTCTCTCTTCAAGATAAGCAGAAGTATTTAGAATCCACTTGAATCCAAATTCAACTTGGGCCTCGATGTCTGCTGATGGATACCTTCAGACTACAAAAAAAAAATCCAACTACATACAAAACTTAAGCAGCCTTTACTACATTTAGGCACTAGTGAGACAAGTTAAAAGTATAGGTCGCTTTCCACTTTTGTTTACTTGATGCTTAATTTTACTGGAGTCATTAAAAGAAATATGCTTGCAATTAAAAAAAAAAAAAGAAGCCAACTATTTCTGAGGCCAATCTCGGTGTCCAGAGTCTTCAAGGCAATGTTAATTATGGCACATAGAACCTCCAAGCTCACTTGTCAGCGGAAACGCTGTGCTGAGCCTGGCAGAAGTCTGCCCTCACGCTCAGAATCGCCATAAATGTGCAACGTATATTCCAACGAAAAACCTGGAGGAGAAAAGCATAAGTAAAATGAACTGGAGGTTGACAGCATAGTAAACACAATGCCCAAAGTCAAGAATCTATTTTTTATGAGCCCAAGACATCTGAAATGGTGCTGCTTCGAAACTATTGCCATCTATCAATAAAAGGATAAAAGTGTATATACCAAGACTTTTTTAAAAATCAGAGATTCAAAAGTTAAGTATGCCCAAGGACTTCCCTGGTGGTCCAATGGTTAAGACTCCACACTTTCACTCCCCTTTCACTGCAAGGGACATAGGTTCAATTCCTGGTCAGGGAACTAGGATCATGCTTGCCACGTGGTACACACATACACAAAAAAGTATGCTTTTCTTTTTACAAAATGAGGTTCAATAAAGTTCTGTACTAATAAGATTTCTAACTCAAGTCATTTTAAAATGATTATGATTGAGTTTTTTAAAAATCATTTTTTCTAAATAAAGATACTTAAAACTTCTCTTTCATTAAACCTCTCATTAAAAAGTTCACAATGATCTTGTTTTTCTGCTATAATGTTACAATTTCTGATTAAAACTATATCTGTAAATGGATGAAGGATATTTACCAAAATTCCATATGAGGATTTAATTCTTTCTATACAAAATATATTCACTGGCCCCAATATGATATCAGTTCAAAAAGTACTTTCAAGAAATTATCTTTTCCTCACAGCTCTGAGTAGTTTTTAACTACCTATGAAGAATGACATAGGAGGTTCAGAAAAGTGAATTGACTTGCCTAAGGTGAATGAATTAGTTGAGCCCAAATCCAAACTCAAGTCTTCTGTTAAGTCCTATATTTTTTCAAAGGTACCACAATGCCAGCTGACTCAACCAATATACAACTGCTGTTTTCTCATTTCTAGTTCTATTTATCTGTTTACTATTTCACATATCACTGCCTCAAGAGTACAAAGGCATCTAAAGGTTGATTCACACAGCAGTCTTCTGTCCAAATATTAATTCCTACCAAAAACAAGGCAAGAAGAGAAGTGGCAGAATTTTCAAGACAACAGCAATCTGCACAGCTGGCTCGGTCAGTGCATCAGCAGAGTCACAGACTCCTCTGGAAACAGGAACAAGGTCTAAGTTCTTTCACCTGTCTCTTCCCTAAGCCACCAATAAATGCTTACTTAGCACTCTAATAAAGACCACTGTGACCAGATGAAAGATGATTACAGAGGCACTTGAAGGGAGAAATTTAAACAGGTAAAAATGAAACTAAGCCTCAAACTTTCAAGCCTAACCTTCTATCTTCAAGTCTCCTTTTTATAATATTCTATAACATTTTATTTTGTAAATTACATACTTCTGATCATATTACCACAGACACAAGCACGAAACTAAAACATTCCTAAAATATGAAAGAGATATAAGATACTCAAAAAGGAATCTTAAAAACTTCAATATCCCAGCAAACTGAGTTATCCACTACTTGTGAAAACAAAACTTCTACCTTCAAACTAAGAAAAACATACTACACACCATCACTCTCATTCACAATTCTATCTGTAACCCTAAAACACAGCCACTTTAGATTTACATTTCACAGAGGATTCCATGCACAGTCAAGGAACTCTAAAGGTAGCAAAACTTAAGAGATCAAACACACTTTTAAAAAAACAGAAAGAAAAAAGATGCTGTTTGGGATTCAGAGAGATTAAAAAGATTTAAGTAAGACCATACTGTTAATTAGTAGCAGATCAAGGACAAGAAGCCAAGTCTTATTTTTCCTTCAATTTTGACTAATGAAGGTACCCACTTATTTTTTAAGTCATAGTCTTATTCATGACAATGTCACTGCTCTTCAAATATTTACTTGGATGTTCCTTTGCAATTCTTTGACCTTTTAATAAGGCGAGAAAAGATATATTAAGTAACTACTCAAAGAACAATGGTTTGTGTGCAGCTCAGAGCAAAACACAGGGAAATTCTAACCTGTTAGAATCCCTTCGTTTAATGTTATCATAGCGAATGTGTGTGTCAGCTGAGAAAGGCACTGAAAGACCAGCATTGTAGTGATGGCCAGGCTTAGAAGGTCACAGCTCTAGCATTAAGCTGTCTACCGAGTCACAGTGTTTGTCCGCTCAGCAAACAGAACCTTTATCCCATCTTATTCCTCCAAGCTCATTTTGAAAGGACCACTTCCAGGGATAAGGATAATTTATTATTAGTTTCAATTCTTTTTTTTCTTTTTTGGCCGCACAAGTTTAGTCTCAGTAACCTAACCAGGAATCAAATGAAGACTGTAGCAGGGAAAGCGCTGAGTCCTAACCAGTGGTCCACCAGGGAATTTCCAGATTTTCAATTCTCAATACCATACTGACATCCCCAGCAAAGCAATTTCTGCCGAATCAAACAGTATGGTCACACCTTAAACTTATACAATGGTACATGTTAATCAGATTTCAATAAAGCTGGAAAAAAAAAAAAAACAAACAGTATGGTCTATCAAAGTTAACAGATACATGATAAAAGCCAAGTTTCTGTTGCTTCCCCTCCCCCACAAGTTCAACTACACATTAACTGTTAAAAGTTCCTGCACCTGTCAATTCAGATAAATAATGTTAGCTTCTGTGACACCCATAAGAATGCAGTCTGTTTAAAACAAAAAAATCATAACCCACCACAGCTGGAAAGTACTCAGAGGTTACAAAGCTGTAAATTTTAGCATAAACTCAGCACCTGCAGACTTTACTGGCAAACTTTCTCAAGTTTTCTAACATTGATTCTGCTCTACCTACTTAAGTAAAAATTGATTTTCTGTTTTAATTTACCAAATGATGGAAGAGGCTTGTTTACTTGACAGTGAACAAATTCAAATACACATCCAAATAGTCCCTCCACCCTTTATCTTTTATCGACTCACTTTTAAAATGTTGAATTTGGGATATTTCCATTTCCCAGCTGGTATTTCCATTTTGAACAAAAGAATGTAACTTCATTGAAGAACTAGAAAGAATGGTCTATAACAGAGAAACCCATTTAAATTATAGAGGGAGAGAAGGGGAAAAGAGAAAGAACAATGTAGAAAGAGGGGGCTAGAAGAGCAAGTAAGCAGAGGCCTACCAAGCTAGAATCATACACTGCCAGTAAGACTAAATCAGTAACACAACAGAGATCACTTAAAACTCTGAAGAGCATATGTCACAAGTTTAAATATCCAGTGTCAATACTCTGCCGCTGCTGCTAAGTCGCTTCAGTCGTGTCCAACTCTGTGCAACCCCATAGACGGGGGCCCACTGTCTCTGAGATTCTCCAGGCAAGAAAACTGGAGTGGGTTGCCATTTCCTTCTCCAATGCATGAAGTGAAGGTGAAAGTGAAGTCGCTCAGTCGTGCCCGACTCTACTGCTAACATTTACCCAGATGAGACCCAAAAGCCCAAATGCATGAAATACTACTAGTTATCATCTAATCATGGCACAATGTTAAAATAAAAAACCACAGATAAGTTAAAAAAAACAAAACATCAACATAAACTGATATGGAAAGAGGGCTAAGAGACAATAACAAGTGAAAAGAGTAAGGTGCTTACAATGTGAACAGTATATAAAGAAATATTTGTGAGTACTGAATGTGTTTTATTCCTACAGACTATCTGGAAAGTAACAAAGAGAGGAGGCTAACAGTGATTGCCACAGGGTGGAGGCGACTGAAGCTGAAGGAGCATGATTTACAATATATGCCTTCTGAACAGTTTGGGATTTTTACCTTAATTTTTAAATTTTAATACTTTATCTTTTTTCTTTTGTTAGCTACACCATGTGGGGCATGTGAATCAGGGATCAAACCTGTGCCCCTTGTATTCGAAGCTCGAAATCTTAACCACTGGACCACCAGGGAAGTCCCTTTAATTTTTAATTCTAGGGTGATAAAGAACTCTACAATGATTTACAATTCCACTACATCCTTAACTGCTATGATCACTGGATTACAAACAGCCTCAAAAGGGGGCTAGTCCCCAACAAGTCTGTACCCACACATTTCCAGAAAGACCGCTTTCTTCTTTGTCAAAGATACTATTGAGTAAAATTCAGATCCTGCTTTAGCAACTGTTAATTCTAAGTTCAAATATAGAGAATTCAAGTACATGAGAAACTTTACAAAATCAGCCCCATTTAAAGTAACCCAAACTTCCTGAGGGGCTTCCCTGGTGGCTCTGTGGTAAAGAACCCACCTGCCAATGCAAGAGACGCAGGTTGAATCCCTGGGTCAGGAAGATCCCCTAGAGAAGGAAATGGCAACCCACAATAGTATTCTTGCCTGGGAAATCCCATGGACAGAGAAGCCTGGAAGGCTACAGTCCATCGGGTCATAGAAGAGTCGGACATGATTCAGTGAAAAAACAATAAATTTACTGGGCATTTACCTTTTAAAAATCGTGTCAAACCACTCACACCAAGCTTTCCACTGAGAAATCACCTCTATTTTTAAATTAAAGTAAATGATACAATAACCATTTGATAGGTTATGCCAGTGTTCACCAAATTAAAACTGCATGTTATAAGTAAATATACAATACAGAACTCTAGATCTTAGAAAATAAAATCTAAAAACAAAGATCTAAAGAACAAGTATACATTTACTGTGTACTTTTCCTACCAGAATTCTACAGGAAGTCATGCAAATTTGAGTCAGTTTGTTTCTACAGAGACAACATGAAAGCATAATACAGTGTATCAAACTCCAGGTAAGTTTTATGGTATATAATTCTCCAGGCAAGAACAATGGAGGACATAGCATTCCCTTTCCAGGAGATCTTTCCAACCTAGAGATCAAACCCAGGTCTCCTGCATTGCAGGCAGATTCTCTACTGTCTGAGCAACCAGGGAAGCCCCATATAAGACTAAAACCTTGCAACAATTTTTTCCTACAACAAATTCATTTCACTTATTGAAGACATCTGCACTGGCCTTAAAATAAGTACGAATTATCTGTCAAAAGTAATTCATTCCCATTAAAGATCAGACATTTCCCCTGCAATTTAGCTAGTTAAGAATTCATAAATTCAAGTATTATTGGACACAATGTGTATCATATATTCTTATAGGTACAGCAAGAGCAGTAAGCAAAACAAAAATTCCTGTCAAGATAGACCTTATATTTTAGTAGGCAGAAAAAGACAAAATGTGCCTTTACTATGGAGAAAAATGCAAAGCAAGTGAGCCTGCAATGTCAGAAGGGAAAGGGATTCCACTTTTAAATAAGACTAGCGTTTGCCTCAATGACCTGTGAGCCAAAAAGACATTTGAGGGAGCACTCTAGGCAGAGGGATTAGCTCTTGCAAAGGTTATGAGGTGGAGCCATGCTCGGAGTGTTCGAGGAACAGCAAGGGGACTAGTGCTACTGAAACAGGCAAGGCAGAAGAATGAAGAGAGTCAGAGAAATAAAAAGAGGGCCTTGTAGGCCAACAAAAGTATTTGACTTTTATTCAGAGAAAAATAAGAAGTTTCAAGCAAGAGGGACAGCTTATATTTAAAAGGATTATTCTAGATGCTACCTGGAGGCAGAATATAAGAGCAGTAAGGGTGAAAAGCAGTGAGATCCGGTAGGAACTTGATGCTACAATCCAGGAGCTAGATAATGGTAGCCTGGACCAGCAGGAGAGAGAATATGAATCAGTTTCAGATATACCTTAAGGTAGAACTCCAAAAGACTTGTCCATAGATTAGACATGGGATCTTGGGGGGAAAAGTTAAGGCCCTGAGTAACAGGAACTCTCAGATAGCTGACTATTCAGACAACAGACCATAAAATCTTCAAAACCATCAAGGAAGAGAAGCAGAGAAATGCCTCTGTAAAGAACTACTGAATCTACTGCATTTTGGCCATTTGATATAAAAAGTATCCTAAGACTTGTAAACTAAAGAAGACAACTCTGCTAATTAAACTCTCATTTTCTGGGCAGGGGCCTGAGAGAAGTAGGTGAAGGGGATTAAGAGGCACAAACTTCCAGTTATAAATTAAGTCAGTCATGGGGATATAATATACAGCGTAAAGAATATAGTCAATAATACTATAATAACTTTTTATGGTGATAGATGGTTACTAGACTTACAGAGGTGATCATTTCATAATGTATTTAAATGTCTAATCACTACATTATACACCTGAAACTAATATACTGTACCAACTAAACGTCAAGTAGAAAAAAACTCATCTTCTGGGTAACTGGTCTCAAACTGTAAATTTTTACTCATCTTTCATAACCTACCCAACTCATCAGAGCCCTGTAGAAACAAAGTTCTACTCTCTGTACTACTTATATTTGTTCATCCCTTTATTGTTACATTTATCAAACTAAAAGCAGATGCCATTTGGCAACCTAAACTTAAGGCGATTCAAATTATGTTAGTTCTCTCCCCCTACTGACTACAGTCCTGGGGAATTGATAAAGAGGTATCATTAAATTCTACACAAATTAGGATCCAAAATATCTGTCAACAAGCTAAAAATAGCAACATGCTTCTTACTGATTAAAAAAAAAAGTTTTGCAGTCACTCCCTTGGTTATTCCCACTTCTGTACTTCCTCATTTAAGGAGGGAACTTGAGAATCAAGTTCCAGTACACAAATCAATAATCAGTTCTATAAAAAGAAATTATGACCTTGTTGGTGGGAAAATATCTTAACATTTCAGAACCAGCAGGCATACATGGCCTGCCACTCAGAAAGGAAAGGAAAGCAATTAACCAACAATCACACCTGCTTCTGAGGACAGTGCCAGTTCTTTTCTTGAGTCCTATGGGCTCTGTTTCCACTCAAATGAAAAGGGAGTGGTTTTTAAATTTGTATGTTCTCTGGTGATTAGAAGCAGTTGTCCTTTTCTAGTAATTCCTACCTCTACAAATAACTGTAATACAAAAAATGCATTAAATTATTTTCATGCCACACTTGAAAATATTTACTTTTCAACTTTGGACTTCATTGTTCCTTTAAAGATTAGCAATTCTCTAGCTGAATCTCTTTGCCCAAATACATTAAATATTTTTCCATTCAGAAATAAAATTTAAATGGAGATAACAACACTATGGCCAATTTTCACTTTTTTCTAAAAAATTATTTGAATACCAGCAAAAACATTAACATCTTAAAACATCATTCTAGTATTGGACATGAGCTTATTTTTTTCAGTGACTCTTTTAAAGATTAAGTTAAATAGCTCTATTAAATTCATTCTACTCATTCTCTTCCATTTCCAGGCAAAGGTATCATGACTATACTCTCCATGGGGTTTATGTTTAAAGACTTCAGTTTATGCACAAGACTCCCAAGCCTCTTTATTACAAAATTTAAGCACCTTCTTTTTCTAAAAAACTGTAGTACCCTCCTATATGGAATAGGGAACTATTTCAAATTCAGCTGCATTTCCATAAAATTAAATATTAATATTTGTTTTCTTCTTTCCTTCCATCTTTATTTCTTTAACCTCAAAAAGCTAAATAATTTTCCTGGAGAACAATTTAAGTCTTAATCATTTTACTTTAGTTTATCACTATACATACATTAACCCAAGAACCACTGAATTATTTCATTAATAAAGAAATGTATTTGAGAGTCTGAACTTCAGTTGTAATAAAGCAAACTCAGAAGTAAAAATCCAAAAGGGCACCTGAATTCACCCTGTCAACACCACTTTGAAATGTTTTCTGAGCTATATCAGGAGAGTTAGAAGACTGTAACAGCTGCAAGTTCCCTGAGGTTGCAAAATAGATACTTGGGAAAAGGTTATTTGAATCACCTTTCAAAATAACCTACAGCACAGGAGCAGTATGCAAAGCAAAAACTTCCAGACTATTGTTAGCATTATTTAAAATATATGTTTCAGAGCTTAGCAGTTTATGGGTCAGCTTAACTCTCATTTTCCCATTCTGTCTAACCTATTGAGCATACTTAAAGGACCTCTTCAAGTATCCACCACCAGAAGGGGGGGAAGGAAACTCTCTATGTACAGGATACAGAATAAAAACATTCCAAATTACATCTTGTCAGCTTAAGTTTTGTTTGAGCCCCAGAAATTTTTCTGCTGTTAGGGCATTTTGGTCCAAGTTTCCCCTAAGTAAGTTACACTTCACTTCCTCTCCTAAACTTGCTTCTTATAAATCACATTATACTTCTCAGCCATCTCTCTATGCACTGAGTATAGTACAAGATAAACAGACAAGAACCCATCATTCAATTTTGATCTGCTGGTGGCCTTTTAAAACATACTGTCTATCCACTAATTACCCAATAATGACTTGATGTTTATTTTCATAAAATGCAACGTTCAAAAGTCTTCAGAAACCATACAGTGAAGGCAGCTGTTTCACATTACATGTAAATGTGAAGTAAAAAGGGTGAAATATCTCTATAATGCCAAGGGGTTATTATTCTTTGCTCACCAGCTTAGTTCAACATGGATTCACCTTCTCTCTCTTCTCACTTAAAGAATGCAAAATTTCATCTTTCATGTCCTCTTCCTCCAAATGCTTACTGAAGTGAGAGACAATGCACCAGTTCTGAATGACACTAAAACGCAGTCATCTAATCTTACAACAAAAGCAGTTGTGGGGCTCTGTGTGCATACCATATTAATCAGGATCCTAAAAGAATACATGTGGGTGAAAAATATTTGATGGTGGGTATTACAATTTCATTATTAATGCTACATACTTTGAAGACACAAAATAAGCATGGGTAGAATGGAGTGGGTTAACTAAGACTTATGAGGAAAGATAAAACTTTCATGACAAGACTGGCAGAAATAGTGACAGGCCATGGTAGCGCGACTTGAGAAAGGAACTAAGTCTTGGGTTAAATAACTCTCAGGAGGCCTTGACCATGCTGAGAATTTCACACCAATTCAAACGCAATAAAAGCTCTTAGGGATTTTAAAAGTAGAGTAGTAGTAACTCTTTGCTCACTGAGAGAAAACAAATATTGCCATATTGGTGGGCATCTCCTGATCTACTAAGCAGCTCCATAATTACCAGCAAGCTTCACAAAAATAGCCTCTCAGCTTACTAAAATCTTCCTGACAGTTGAATTATTTTCCTAGTAAACAGATACAAATTTAAATTCTACTTGTTGATGATCTCTAAATAAATATCTCATCTCACTAGAAAATCAGTTCAGAGTTAAGGCTATGGCTTAAATTTGATGTGCTCTTCATCCAGAAAGATCTAAATGATCTGAATGATTTAAACCAATTACCAATAACCACATGTATGGAATGAAGAACGCCACTAGAATCTATTGTTTTTCCATCATATCCTTCTCAATTTGCTGACAAATCCTGCTGATGACTCATATCCTTCTGCACTAACCAACCAGTCACTCTGTTCCCTCATGATAGGCTTTCACTGATAATGGAAAGAAGGAAACTCACCAATTTGTTTTACTGTTAAAAACAGTAAATATCAATATGTGTATATAAATCCAATCTACAAAGACTCTGGTGGTACAACACAGTGAATGTTTTCAGTGAAAGACTGCAAAAAAAGAGTTATGCTCAAATCTCAAAACTTAAAAGACAACTAGAAGAAAGCAGACTGGATTGTGAATTTGAATTCTTGTCAAACAATACATTAGTCAAGAGCCAACATTTTTGACCACTGCAGAAATAAAAATATGAAATAATTTATCTGATCTGCTAAAGCAAATATATCATGTGTGCATTTTATGCCAAAAGAATTAACATTTTCTGAGAAGAATGAAATTTCAACCCAGAAATATATGAAGAAAATTAAATACACCAATTTTCTAAAAGGTAAAGACTGTTCTAATGGTAAAAATATTTTTTCAAAACAGGCTCAACTAGCAAGGAAAGGGTCACAGAAAAGCTTAATCTTAAAATTCTCTACAGTTTAAAAAGGAATGTTGTGTAATGTAAATTTATATTTAAATGATGGAATTTAGTTTCTATGCCACTTAAAATGGAGTGGATGCTGTGTTACAGAATCCACGGGTAAAAAAATCAGCACAGGCAAGCAAAACGTATTTGTATTCAAGTCACATAAAGCTGTTGCTATAATCTGTCAACCCCTCAGCCATTTTTTTGGCAAAGAGTTTATGCACTGTAAATCTACACTGACTGAACAAACAGGACAGGAAAAACCACCTCAACATGTGCAGGAGATGGGTTAGACCCTCAGGCAGGCTCTAGGAGCTCCGCAGGGGAGCTCCTGACAGTGGACAGAGCCTGCAGCGCTGCGCAGTTTCTCCCGTGAAGGTGGCTAAGTAGAGACAAGTTTCTGGCTTAGCCTCAATCTCTACAACTCGGAGGAGGGAGAGATTTCTGATACAATATCCACTTGAGCCTTGTATCAAGCAATCAAAGGAGCCAGAAAATGTGCTTCAGCCAATAAAATGAAGGCTAACCAGAGAAAGCAACCAGACACCTCTATATATACACTAGTTCTGAAACTGAAAATGGATAATATTCCAAAGTAACAGATTCAAATCACCATTTCCCAAGTAATTTTAGTTGGTGGCCTCTGTTTATTTAACAAACCCAAAATACAAAATTACCTGAACCGTAACATCAAGGACTCTTGCTTTATAAACTTAGAGAATCATAAGTTTCTACATCAATTTCTATATAATCCAACTAGTATCTTGAGAAAAATCTCAAAGCAACAACATGTCCTAAAGAGCAAAAAAAGTAACTGAAGTATCCTTAAAAAAAAAAAAAAAAAGAACTAAATACTAAATTTCAAGTGAAGAAAAAGGTAATTTCCTTAAGGTCTACTAATTCTACACAACTCATGTAAATGACTAGAGTTAACTGAGGAGGGTGGGGGAGAGTTAGAAAGAGACTTCAGTACTTTAAGCCCCAAGGGAGAAATTTTTTTTTTAATTCACTGCCATCTATTTACTGATACTCTAACTAGGATTCAACAATTGATCTCTAAACCAATTTTCTCATCTACAAAACTGGAAGGATGCCATTACTTACTCCCAGGGTTATTATGAATTTAAAATGATATGATTTGTGATTCAGCACAAAGAAGATTCTTGAGACGATGATGTTGAAACCTAAAGCATGCTGGACTTCACAAGTATTCCAAGACCTCAAAATCTCAAGCCACCACCCTGATTCAATAAACATAACTAAGCCTGGTATGTTAGAACTATGGGTCCTGATTTCCAGTTGCTTGAAATTTTTAAAGATCACTAACTTCTCTAAGTAGCAGAGCTATTGCGACAGCCCTTGAAGAAATCAGCCTAACCTGGGCTTCCCTCTGAAGTTTCACTCAAGAGCAACAGCTAAAAATATGCGTATTGCTCCTCTGCATCTTATTTGTAAATGCTTTTTCCAGAGGCTTCACTGGTGACCAATCCCATATTCCGACCACAACAAAAGCACAGTCAAACCCTTGAGAATAAATCTCCATTAAATTTCAACTTTGTGTCTCAAAACTATAAAATGTTCTTTACTTCATACAGAAATACTGTCTTTAAAGACAAAGTGAGTAAAAATAAATGTTTTTCCTTGTTCATACAAGGGTCTTTTCAAGTAAAACATAAATATGGAGATTTCAGATTTTTTAAAAAGTATGTGCAAAAGCATTCAAACATTTACTCTTCCCTAGTGCCACCAAAGTTCAATGATGTTGTAAATGGTTTCTGTCTATAAATTTGGTTCGCTCAAATTAAATATTACTTGCCTGACTCATAGAGGGAGTGGTTTGACTTTTGCTGTTCTGAGTCAGAATATACCCGGTTCAGCAGTTCTGAACAATTTTTCATTTGTAAGGTGGTCTAAAATGCTAGCAGCTTTTCCAGCTACTAAATATAACAAACTGTTACCTCAGTAGTAAAGTCTTAGTGATAATAACACTTTGAATCTGTAGTCCAATTTATAAATAATGAAGTACTTTCATATATATTTTCTCCACAATCTCACAGTCTCCTGAAGTAAATATATCACAAAGCTGAAGAGAGATTTTTACAAAAGACAACTTCTGTGACTCTTAGACCCAATTAATACACTCTTCTTCTTTTCCCCCAAATAAAACACACAAAAGTCTATTGGCTTTCTTTAATCAGACTTTTCTCTCCCAGACATATCCCAGGTGCCTCATAAAAACTCTGTCTCAAAGCACACACCCTAAGGCCCCAAGTGAGTTCCAAGGCAGAATCTCCACCCACATAAAAGCCTATCCTAACTCAGGCCCCAAAGAGCCTCAAGTCAGCATCTCCTTAAAGATCTACTCGCCTCCAGCCATCCAGTCTTTTGCATTAACCTCAACACCTCTTACTTGTACCAGCTGCTAGGTCACTGTGTGGACGAGAAACTTCAAAGAGAGACAACTTAGCGTGAGGGAAGTTAATGGCATAGTGGAAAAATCAAAGACTATGGAGTCAGACTGACCTGGGTTTTAATCTAGCTCCCATTCTTATTACCTTCTGACCTGGGACAAGTTAATTAACCTCTTTGAGCCTCCATACTGCCTCATTTCTTCACTGTAAATCAATGAGGGCTCATCACTGTATCCCTAAAGTCTGGCAAATAGAAACCATATGTGTCAAATGAATGCAAATGAGAACACCTACCACCTTTTAATAGTAGCTGTGAGAACTGAACAAGAGTATATATAAAAAGCACCTGGTACACAGTAGGCACTTAATACTAATTAATCCAGTCACCCACCGAATGATAATACTACTCACTGTTTCTCAAAGCAGACAACGTGCTAATGATCAAAAAAAGGACACCATAAGAAATTTTTAATTTCTGACTTCTAATTACATCCGAATGCTTTTGCTTGTAGTTCTATCACATTTAATACCAAAAGACATTACTCTTTGCATATACTGAAAAGACTTCCAACTTCTAAGAGACTTCTCATCATTTCAGTGTAAAATCCGTATCCAGGCACTCTTCATCAAGAACCCCTACTTCCTTCTACAACACAAGAATCTGGAGAAGTCCATGGCAATGATTAGTCCATTCACCATACAGCATGAAACTGCTTTTAAAATGAATACCAGCAAGCGACTTTTCACCATCTTCACCAACACAATGATTATGCTGGTAAGTGATGATGAAGCCTTAATTTCCTTTTGCATGTGGAATAAGGCACAACTTCATTGACTTCCTGTCTGAACGACTCTAACACAGAGCAAGGCAGCCAGTAACTACCAGATTTAATCAGCAGTAGCTACAACTTGGTGACTCCACACAGAAAAGCATTTGCTGAATGCATACAATGATGCTAGAACTGCTATTTTACACATTTCTTGAAAAATTCTAGAAAATAATAAACTACCCTATGATTGAGCTTCATCAACATGCTACACCATTATTACTATTATTTCTTAAAAGCTTCTCTCCAGAAGGGTAGCAAAGAGCTAAAACCTAAAACACATTTCTTATATATTTACCTAACAATAAAACACCTCTCACCTGAAAAACTAGCAGTACTTTACAAGAGTCTATCTGAACACTCAAAAGGCAAGAGTCTAGGATCCCAGGCAATACACAAACTTGTTTTAGTTAGCTTTCAGAACCCAGACTAGGGTGGGATGCCAACCAATCATGTGCTCGACAAATTTGGAAATTGATGTCCATGTTCTGAAATATTGGGGGGTGGGGGGGGGGAGGCACAGGGCCAGAAAATGATATTGCCACAATAGACTTCTTTACCCTTTGCTCATACTTGAACCCAAGGACTCAAGAACAAGATGCTCCTGGAAAGAACTCCCTAATCCAGGACACCCAGGTTCACTGGCCCTAGAAAACGATCAAGGATGGCCCCCAAGGATGCCTGCTCACAGACTGGACAATCGCAAGCAGACACTTCCACGCTCCCTCATCGCCTGCCCTTCACCTTCTCCCCGAGATCTCTCTCACGCTGCTCTCACGTTCTCCCGCCCATCACTCTAACCCTAGCACGCAAACTCTCCCTCCCTCACTTACTCACGCTCCCCATTTACCCCACTCTCCCACGCACAAGCATTCTCCTCCCACTCACTCGTTCCCACATGCTCCCCGCTCCCTCTACCCTACACTCACCTCCCACCCTCCTGACACTGTACCCCCTATCGCCCTCTACTCACACTTCCCCTCACTCTCCTCTGCAAGCGAGGACGCGCGCACGCACGCACACACACACATAGCCCCCCAACTCCCCCATCTGCACTTTCTCCCTCGCCACGCTCCCCCCACATGCACACTCAGCCCTGTTCCCCAACTCACACTCTCGCCTTCACGCACGCACATCCCCCCACACACACTCCACATTCTTGCACACAGCACTCGCTCCTCTCCCCTCCCACACGCGCGATCCCCCCGTCCTCACCCACCCTCGCTCTCCACGCTTCCCGGCCGCGCTCCCCCCGCCCCCGGCCCCGGCCCGGCCCTTCTTCCGGGGACGTGTCTCGGGCCTGCACTAATGGCTGCGGCGCCTCCCGCCCTCCCCTGCCCCGAGGCCCCCGGGAGGCGGCGCGGGGGCCCGCCCGGGAGCCGCGCAACTCACGCTGGCGAGCTGGGGACTGGGCATTGAAGTCTGGCGGCGGCGGGAGCGAGGAGGCGCCTCTCTCCTCAGTCACCTCGGCGGCGGCGGCGGCGGCGGTAGCGGTGGCGGCGACGACTCCCCCCCAGCCTCGGCGCGCGACACCCGGCCCGGCCCGGCGGCGGCGGCGGCGCGTGTCCACGAGTCCGTCTTGCTGCTGCTGCTGCTGCTACGGCCGCCGCTGCGTCTCCGGCTGCTGCCGCTGTCCCCGCTGCCGCCGCTGCCCTGTGGCCTCGCCTCGCGCCGTGACCGGCCGCCGCTGCTGCTCCAGCCGCTACCGGACGGACGACGGTTACAGCCCCGGCCGATCGCGCCGCCGCCACCA
>SJXQ01006643.1:0-10294 GCA_006408695.1 Aepyceros melampus
ACATCTTTTTATACACTTTTCTATAGTGGGGGTGTACCATAATTTATATAATCGTGCCCATTTTAATGGGTAATTGATAGTTTTAGGCAGTTATTAATTTTTCAGTTTTGGATCCGGTTCTGAACCTCATTAGGATATGCCTGTGCTTGTTTACTATGTTCAAGTATTTCTGTTAAATGGACAGCTTCCTAGCTGTGAAATTACTGGGTTAAAGAGTATTTGAATTTTAAAATGGGTATTGACAAAGCGGTTTCTGAAAAGGTGGGTTCTTGCCTGGAGAACCCCAGGGACAGGGGAGCTTGGTGGGCTGCCGTCTCTGGGGTCGCAAGGAGTCGGGCACGACTGAAGCAACTTAGCAGCAGCAACATATTTAGTAGAGTGTCCATTTCCCCACTTTATACTATTGTTTTAAATTATGTCTTTTTTCTAATTAATTTATAGGATTTCTTTGCTAAGGGCAGTAAGTTTTTACCTGCTGTATATTGCAAGTTATTTTCTCCCACTCTGTCCCTCTTCTCTTAGATTTGTTGTGTGATTTTGTGCTTTTTAAACTTTTCTATTTGGTATACTGTGTACACAGTAAAATAGAAAAATCTTAAAAATACAACTCTCTCTCTACATATATATATATATATCTATATATATAGATATATATATATATATAATTTCTTTGCTAAGGGCAGTAAGTTTTTACCTGCTGTATATTGCAAGTTATTTTCTCCCACTCTGTCCCTCTTCTCTTAGATTTGTTGTGTGATTTTGTGCTTTTTAAACTTTTCTATTTGGTATACTGTGTACACAGTAAAATAGAAAAATCTTAAAAATACAACTCTCTCTCTACATATATATATATATATCTATATATATAGATATATATATATATATATCTGTGTAACCATCCCCCTAGATCAAGATACGGAGCATTTCAGGAACCCCAAAAGTCTTCCTCTTCAGGTTCAGTATCCTATTCCAAAAGTAAATGATAATACGTCAGAGACAGCTTTTTAAAATGCAAGTTAGGAGAATTCCCTGGTAGTGTAGTTGTTAGGACTCCACTTCCACTGCCCAGGTCCAGGGTTCCATCCCTGGTCAGGGACCTAAGATCCTGCAAGCAGAAGGTGCGGGCAAAAAGTAAAATGGAAGTTAGACTGTGCCACTCTCCTGCATAACCCCTCCCCAGGGCTCCGCATTGCACTTAGACTAGGTCTAGACCGCTCACCAGGATCCACGTGGTCCTATGGCGGATGCAAACTCTTTCTCTAAAGAGGTAGTTAGTCTTTTTGAGACCTATGGTTTCTGCTGCAGCTATTGAACGTTGCCGTTGTTTATGGAAAGCAGCGCAGAAAATGTGTAAATGTATGGGTTACTTTTATTAATAAATCCTGGCTGCTGCTGCTAAGTCGCTTCAGTCATGTCTGACTCTGTGCGACCCCATAGACGGCAGCCCACCAGGCTCCCCGTCCCTGGGATTTTCCGGGCAAGAACACTGGAGTGGGTTGCCATTTCCTTCTCCAGTGCGTGAAAGTGAAAAGTGCAAGTGAAGTTGCTCAGTCGTGTCCGACTCTTAGCGACCCCATGGACTGCTGGCAGCAGGCTGTGTTTGTCCTGAGGACCACAGTGTGCGAAGCCTTGCTGTACACAGCTTCAGCCTTCCTTCCTTCTCTCCTGCACCATGCTGTTTCAGCATACCGGCCGCCATTTTCCCACCCCGCCCACCAGCCGCCTTTTTAATTTTTTTTTCCCCTTGCCGTTTTCGGCTTGGACGGTAAAGAGTCTGCCTGCAGTGCAGGAGACCCAGGTTCAATCCATGAGTCAGGAAGATCCCCTGGAGGAACTGGCAACCCACTCCAGTATTCTTGCCTGGAGAATCCCATGGACAGAGGAGCCTCGTGGGCTGCCGTCTCTGGGGTCGCACAGAGTCGGACACGACGGAAACGACTTAGCAGCAGGTATACGGCAAGGGGAAGAAATAAAGTGCAAAAAATAAGGCAAAAGTACTGGAGCAAGAAAGATAATTTTCTTCATTTACTGCTTTTCAGGGTTTTTTTAAACATTGCAGTAGTAATGCTATGATGTGTAACAGCAACAGAATTGAAACGATAATTGAGACGAAAATATGCAATTAAAGTAATATCCAGTTATAAGAAAAAGAAGATGGCTGTAGAAATGTGTAGCTAAGGATGATTTTTAAAACTTAAACTTTAAAAACAAGATACTCATTTCAGGGATGAAATAATGAAACTTTTTTTTAATCTCAAGCATGGAATAAAGCAGTAGTGCATTAATACTCTGTTGAATATTTTTATTTTCAGAATTGAATGTACAAATGAAAAATTGGTGCTCTAGAAGAGCTGAGAATAATAATTTGTAAAATGTTATTTCATTTCTCTGATTATGACAGTAATATCCATTATTTAAACCATATTTTTATTGCAAAAGGCAAGGTCCATGTGCTAAAAAATCCAAACTTTATATTTAAAAGTATATTGTATTAAAAGTGTAAGACCCAAGTACAGTAAAGTGTTAATAAGAAATCTAGAAGTATTGATGTTCTTTCAGGTTTGTTGTATGTTTGAAGTTTTTAATACTAAAATGTTTGTGGGAGAGGGCGAGAGTGGGATGATTTGGGAGAATGGCATTGAAACATGTATAATCGCCAGCCCAGGTTCGATGCTTGGGGNAGCATCTGGTTGTGTGCTGTTTTTGACTGTGCTGGGTCTTCATTGCTAGGCACAGGCTTAGTTGCAGTCTGTGAACTCAGTTGCAGCATGTAGGATCATAGTTCCCTGACCAGGGATGGAACCTGGGCCCTCTGCATGGGGAACATGGAACCTTAACCACTGGGCCACCTGGAAAGTCTCCTGGATGCTTGTGATTGCCTTTCCTTCCAGCCTAATTTTGGAGAGTAGCAAATGTACGTTTTCCTTTTTGTTCTTGAATAGCAGGCAGATAGGACTTTTTCTTCTTTGTGTAAGGAAGAAATTCACACATTTAAGGGTTAATGGTAAGGTCTACAAGTCACTGATGCCTCTGCACACAAGTTCAAGAATGTTGGATTATTCTCCTTCGCAAGATGCTCATTCATCACTGCTGTGGGGTATAAATATCTGAAGTAATAAGGAAGGCCAAGACAAAAATAGGTTTCTGAGAAACTCATGACACTTTTTGCTTTTTGATAACATTATAGCCTTATCGTCTAATCTCAGCTGGAGCTGGTCCCGTCCAGGTCCCGCTGGGTTTAACCTCTTGTCTCTGGCCTCTTTTCCAGAGTTTGTTCTGTTTCACAACCCAGCATTACTCAGAAAAGCTCTCTTCTCAAGAGTTCAGATGTTTCATAAGTTAAAACTACTTATCAAGTGTCCAGTTTTAGCATTTTGTTTAGATGACTATACTTTCATATGTTATGATAAAGAACCAAGACAAATCTTTTTTATTAGGTTTATTAGTCCTGTTTGAAAATATCTAACAGATTAAATGTTTTGAAGTGTTGATATTGACATACTCTAATTTTTTTCAGTTTATTAACTTATTAATTTATTTAATCAGTTAAAATTCCAGTTAATTTACTAGCCAATGGTTAATATTCTAAGACTAAAATGAGAGCAGTGGTAATAAATGGTATTTCATAAACAGTGGTATTTTTCAATATTATAAAAAACAAAATTTTTTCCTTTTTCTTTTTTGGGCTTAGGTAAACTAGTTCTGTGGGAAAGCTCCCTCTAGTGTTTATTGTAGTAAATACAAATGATGTTGAACTGCATACTTTTTGAAAACAGATTTTGTTTCTTTAGGGCAATTTAAAGATTTGCAATGTAAGGTCCAGAGATTTCCTGTACGCCCCTGCCTCACCACATTACAGGCTCCTCACTGTCAGCATCACTTATCAGAATTGTCCATGTGTGCCTACACTGACACGTCATAGTCACCCAAGTCCCTAGTTTACCTTAGGCCTCACTCTTGGTGTTGTACATTTCGGGTTTGGACACATTTATAATGACATACACCCACCATTACAGTCTCACACAGAGTATTTTCACTGTTGTAAACTTCTGTGTGCTTTGTCTCCACTATCTCCATTCCTAAAACCATTGAAACTTTTTATTGTCCCCATAGTCTTTGCCTTTCTAAACATCATATAATCAAAACCAGGCAACAGGTAGCCTTTTCAGATTGGCTTCCTTCACTTAGTAATATACTTTTAAGTTTCTTCCATGTCTTTTCATAGCCTGATGGCTCATTTCTTTTTAGCCCTGAATAACATTTCATTGTCTGAATGTATGTTTATTTATTCATTCACCTACTTAAGGACATCTTGATTGCTTCCAAGTTCTGGTAATTTTGAATACACCTGCTTAAAACATCAGTGTGCCAGTTTTTGTGTTGGTATAAGCTTTCAATTCCTAAATACCAAGGAGGAAGTTTGCTGGATTGTATAGTAAGAGTATGCTTAGTCTTGTAAAAAGAAACCTAATATATTGGATTTCCCTGGTGGCTCAATGATAAATAATCTGCCTGCCAATGCAGGAGACATGGGTTCGATGCCTTGTCCACGAAGATCCAACATGCTCTGGAGCAACTAAGCCCACGTGCCACAATTATCAAGCCTGTGCTCTAGAGCCAAGGACCTGCAGCTACTGAAGTCCGCACCCCGCCTGGAGCCTGTGCTCCACAACAAGAGAAGCCACAGCACTGAGAAGCCAGCACTTTGCAGCTAGAGAGTAGCCTTGCTTGCTGCAGCTGGAGAAAAGCCTGCACAGCAACAAAGACCCAGCACAGCCGATAAATAAGTAAAATTATTTAAAAAAAAAGTATGTTTAGTTTTGCAAGAAATCACCAAACTCTCTTCCAAAGTGAGTGAACCATTTTTCACTCCCACCATCAGTGTATGGAAAGTTCCTTTTGCTCCATATCCTCATAGCATTTGGTGGTGTCTGTGTTCCAGATTTTGGCCATTCTATTAGGTGTGTAGTGGTATCTTGTTTTCATTTGTATTTCTCTGATGACATATGCTGTGGAGTATCTTTTCATAATGCTTATTTGACATCTGAATATCTTTTGGGGGGAGGTGTCTGTCAAGGTCTTTAGTTTATGTTTTAATCAGGTCTTCTTTTATTGTTGAGTTTTAAAAGTCCTTTGTGTATTGTCGACAAAGGTCCATCTAGTCAAGGTTATGGTTTTTCCAGTGGTCATGTAAGGATGTGAGAGTTGGAGTATTAAGAAAGCTGAGTGCCAAAGAATTGATGCTTTTGAACTGTGGCACTGGAGAAGACTCTTGAGAGTCCCTTCGACTGCAAGGAGATCCAACCAGTCCATCCTAAAGGAGATCAGTCCTGAGTGTTCATTGGAGGGACTGATCCTGAAGCTGAAACTCCAATACTTTGGCTGCCTGATGCAAAGAGCTGATTCATTTGAAAAGACCCTGATGCTGGGAAAGATTGAGGGTGGGGAGGAGAAGGGGATGACAGAGGATGAGATGGTTGGATGGCATCACCGACTCAATGGACATAAGTTTGGGTAAACTCCAGGAGTTGGTGATGGACATGGAGGCCTGGCATGCTGCGGTTCATGGTGTTGCAAAGAGTCAGACACGACTGAGCGACTGAACTGAACTAAACTGTGTATTGTGGATAACAAGACTTTATCAGCTGTGTCTTTGGCAAAATGTTTTCTCCCAACCGGTGGCTAGTCTTCCAATTCTCTTGATACTGTCTTTTATAGAACAGAAGTTTTAATTTGAATGACGTCCACTTATCAATTTTTTCATAGATTGCATCTTTGGTTTTGTATCTAAAAAAGCATCACCCTACGCAAGGTCATTTGAGTTTTCTAGATTTGAGTTAATTTGATAAAGAGTGTAAGGTCTGTGTCTAGATTAATTTTTTCTGGCATGTGGATATCCAGTTGTTCCAGAACCAGTTGATGAAGAGACTATCTTTGCTCTGTTCTGTCCTCTGTCAAGGTTCAGTTGACTATATTTATGTGAACCTATTTCTGAGCTGTCTATTTTGTTTCATGAACCTATTTTTGTATTGTTTTTCCAATTCCACACTGTCTTGATTATCATAGCTTTACAGTAAGTCTTGAAGCCAGATAGCACCAATCCTCCAACTTTGTTCTTTTCCTTCAACTTTGTGTTAGCTATTCAGAGTTGCTTGCCTCTAGTTATAAACTTAAAATAAGTTTTCAATATCTGGAAAATAACCTGCTAGGATTTGGTTGTGATTGCATTGAATTTATAGATCAAGTTGATATCTGGACAACAGAGAGTCTTCCTACTCATGAATATGGAATATTTCTCCATTTATGTAGTTTTTCATTGATCATGTTCATCAGAGTTTTATAAATCTCATATAGATCTTATATATATTTTGTTAGATTTATACCTAAGTATTCATTTTTGGGTTGCTAATATAAATCATATTGGGCTTTTAATTTCAAAATTCACTTGCTCATTGCTCACATATAGAAAAGCAGTTGACTTTTTAACATTAACCGTGTATCCTGCAACTTTTTTTTTGACTGTACCACCTGGCTTGTGGGATCCTAGTTCCCCAGCCAGGGATAGAACTTGCATCCCTAAGGTGGAACTGCTGAGTTTCAATCGCTGGATGCCAGGGAAGCCCCTTGTGCAACCTTGCTATAATCACTTATTAGTTCCAGAAGGGGTTGTTTTTTTAGCTGTAGCTTTTTTTCTAGACTGTTGAAGAAATTTCTTTCTATTTGCTGATAATTTTAAAGCCCCTTGTGCAACCTTGCTATAATCACTTATTAGTTCCAGAAGGGGTTTTTTTTTTTTTTTTTAGTAAATTTTTATTTTATATTTTCTGCAATCATGTAATCTCAGAACAGTTTTATTTCTTCCTTTCCAATCTGTATACTTTTAGTTTCCTTTTCTTGACTATTAGCAAGGACTTCTAATATGATGTTGAAAAGAATGGTGAGAGGAACACCCTTGCATGTACTTGATCTCAGTGGAAATGCCTTGAATTTCTTACCATTAAGTATGATTTTAGCTGTAGCTTTTTTTCTAGACTGTTGAAGAAATTTCTTTCTATTCTCTATTTGCTGATAATTTTTACCATGAATGGGTGGTGGATTTTATCACATGCTTTTTCTGCTTCTATTGATATGATCATGTGATTTTTCTTTTTTAGTCTGTTGATGTGATGTGACATTAATTGATTTTTTAATGTTGAACCACCTACATACTCGGTCTTGGTGTATAATTCTTATTATACATTTTTTTGTTATGCTAGTATTTTGTTAATTTTTGCATCTATATTCATGAGAGATATTGTTTGTAATTTTCTTATGATGTCTGTGCCTGGTTTTGATATTAGGGTAATGCTGGCCTCATAGAATGAGTTAGGGAGTATTTTCTCTGCTTCTATCTTCTGAAAGAGATTATGGAGGATTGGTATCACTTTTTTTTCTTAAGGGTTTGACAGAATTCACCAGTGTATCCATCTGAGCCATGTGCTGTCTGTCTTAGAAAATTAGTAACTAGTTATTCCATTTAGGCTTATTCAGATTATTTATTCTTGTGTTTTGGCACATTATGTCATTTAAAGAAATTTTCCCTTTCATCTAGGATATCAAATTTCTGGTCATGGAGTGGTTCATAGTATTCTTTTATTATGCTTTTATTTTCCATAAGATCTATAGTGCTGTTCCCTCTTTCATTTCTAATATTAGTAATTTGTGTCCTCTCTCTTATCTTAGTTAGCCTTGCTAGAGACTGATTATGAGCTGTATATTTTTAAAAGTGTCAGCATTAAGCAAATAAAAGGACTGATTTGATGAATAGAAAATCTTCTGTTGAATAAACACATAGTGGGTCGATCTTACTTGAAAGTGTTTTGTGATTGGTGGAAGGTTATGCTGCATTTGAAAGTGGGTTTCATAATGCCAGCATAAGTAAATAAATAGCAACTTTTCAAGATTGTTTCCTAGATGCCTCATTCTGTTTTTCTACAGTTTAAAAATGAAAGATTAACTTTCTTGTTGACATGGTTGTAATAAGTTTGATTTTCTTGCATTGATGCCTTTGCTTGCTTCACCTTTTTTGGTCATATCTGCATAAATATCCATATCTGAAAAAAAGAAATATAAGGTTATTTTTCACAAGTGACACAAATATTCTCTATTCACACTGTGCTATTCTTATTTTGGTAAGGTACAGAACACTTTTTTCCCCTACCACATGCAAACCTTTTCCAAAATGTATTTCTTATACATGCATACATGCCTGCTCAGTTGCTTCAGGCATGTCTAACTCTTTGGAGTCAGACATGGACTGTAGCCCGTTGGGATCCTCTGTCCATTGGATTTTCCAGGCAAGAATTTTGGAATGAGCTGCCATTTCCTCCTCCAGGGGATCTTGCCAACCCAGGGATCAAATATGCATCTCCTGCAGTGGCAGAATTCTTTACCACTGAGTTACCTGGGAAGCTCCCTGTTTTTATACAACTATTACTTGTATGGGTTAGCTCCTCATCTCATCCTAGGCAGAGAAAATAGTTTACCTGTATTATTTTACTTCAGTGTACAAAACCCATCAGACATGGACTGTAGCCCATTTGGATCCTCTGTCCATTGGATTTTCCAGGCAAGAATTTTGGAATGAGCTGCCATTTCCTCCTCCAGGGGATCTTGCCAACCCAGGGATCAAATATGCATCTCCTGCAATGGCAGAATTCTTTACCACTGAGTCACCTGGGAAGCTCCCTGTTTTTATACAACTATTACTTGTATGGGTTAGCTCCTCATCTCATCCTAGGCAGAGAAAATAGTTTACATGTATTATTTTACTTCAGTGTACAAAACCCTCTCTTCTAATTTCTGGTTGATTCCTGAATTTCATCTAAGATACTTGAGTTCTCAAGTTAAACCTTCAGTTAAATGAAATTTCTCCATGAAAGAGTTGCAGGAGTCATGTTTCTACATCATCACAATACAGAAAGGGTAGCCTGAGAGTTCTAAAGATAACATCACTTCACAGTTTTGCCCACAGTAAGCCTTGAATTAAATGATTACTGATCAATACTTATTTGATCTTCTTCCCCTCCTTACCCCAGCTGATGATCATGTTTTCAATTTTCCTAAGAAATTAAAGCATTCAGAAGTGAAATTCTCCAAACTCTGACCTCTCTGTCCTCCTCTATCTGCACCTTTTGAGATGAACTATCTATTCCTTGGGTCAGTTCAAATTCTTCCACTGATTCCCTAGATTCAGTACCCTCTTGCTTACTTAAAGATGTTGCTAGCAATTCTATTCTCATTCTCCACATCATCCATTTCTCCTTCACTATTGAAAATTGAAGGCTTCCCCTGTGGCTCAGACACTAAAGAATCTGCCTGCCAGTGCAAGAGACCCAAGTTCAATCCCTTGGTCGAGAAGATCCCCTGGAGAAGGGAATGGCTAACCATTCCAGTATTCTTGCCTGGAGAGTCCCATGGACAGAGGGACTGGCGGGCTACAGTTCATGGGGTCTCAAAGAGTCAGGCATGACTGAGTAACTAGCACACATTGGAAATTCTGTACTAAAAGTTGTCATTTCTCCCATCTATAAGAGAACTCTCTTTGGACTCACTTGTACCTCCAGCTACATCCCTAAAAGTTTGCCTGTACCTAATGTTTGGATTTTGTTCCTGAAATTTTCTTTTGAACCTACTCCAGGAAGGCTTTTGCCCTGAGTTCAGTTCAGTTCAGTCGCTCAGTCGTGTCTGACTCTGCGACCCCATAAATCGCAGCACGCCAGGCCTCCCTGTCCATCATCAACTCCTGGAGTTCACTCAGACTCACGTCCATCAAGTCAGTGATGCCATCCAGCCATCTCATCCACTGTTGTCCCCTTCTCCTCCTGCCCCTAATCCCTTCCAGCATCAGTCTTTTCCAATGAGTCAACTCTTCACATGAGATGCCCAAAGTACTGGAGTTTCAGCCTCAGCATCATTCCTCCCAAAGAAATCCCAGGGCTGAGCTCCTTCAGAATGGACTGGTTGGATCTCCTTGCAGTCCCAGGGACTCTCAAGAGTCTTTTCCAACACCACAGTTCAAAAGCATCAATTCTTCGGTGCTCAGCCTTCTTTACAGTCCAACTCTCACATCCATACATGACCACTGGAAAAACCATAGCCTTGATTAGACTGACCTTAGTCAGCAAAGTAATGTCTCTGCTTTTGAATATACTATCTAGGTTGGTCATAACTTTTCTTCCAAGGAGTAAGCGTCTTTTAATTTCATGGCTGCAGTCACCATCTGCAGTGATTTTGGAGCCCCCAAAAATATAGT
>SJXQ01006643.1:11176-105501 GCA_006408695.1 Aepyceros melampus
TTCTTCTGTTAGGTGCATACCATTTCTGTCCTTTATCGAGCCCATCTTTGCATGAAATGTTCCCTTGGTTCTCTAATTTTCTTGAAGAGATCTCTAGTCTTTCTCATTCTGTTCTTTTCCTCTATTTCTTTGCATTGATCGCAAAGAAGGCTTTCTTATCTCTTCTTGCTATTCTTTGGAACTCTGCATTCAGATGCTTATATCTTTCCTTTTCTCCTTTGTCTTTCACCTCTTTTCTTTTCACAGCTATTTGTAAGGCCTCCCCAGACAGCTATTTTGCCTTTTGCATTTCTTTTCCATGGGGATGGTCTTGATCTCTGTCTCCTGTACAATGTCACAAACCTCATTCCATAGTTCATCAGGCACTCTATCTATCAGATCTAGGTCCTTAAATCTATTTCTCACTTCCATTGTATAATCATAAGGGATTTGATTTAGGTCATACCTGAATGGTCTAACGGTTTTCCCTACTTTCTTCAATTTAAGTCTGAATTTGGTAAGAAGGAGTTCATGATCTGAGCCACAGTCAGCTCCTGGTCTTGTTTTTGTTGACTGTATAGAGCTTCTCCATCTTTTGCTGCAGAGAATATAATCAATCTGATTTCGGTGTTGACCATCTGGTGATGTCCATGTGTAGAGTCTTAAGCCTCACCAAAACTTTTCTTGTGAAAATCACCAGTGATCTCTTAGCGCTTACTCCTTTCTGGGAAACTTCCTACTTGGCTTCTAATTACAGTACCATTTTTTTCTGGTTTTATCCCAGGCTCTTGCTGTATTTTCCTTTACTTATATTTCTCCATCTCCTAAACTATAGGCATTGTGTGTCTCACAGCTTGGTTCCTGGAGATATTTCTCTTTGTGTCTAGCTCGTCATGTCTCTCTCTTGCTCTGTTTCTCTGTGTCATGTGTGCTCACTTTTTTGATTAACTCCTCTAATCTCATGGCTTTAAATGCCATGTATATGCATTCCAGTTTTTCTGTCTCAGTTCAGTCCACACCCCTGAGCTCTAGACATGTATATTCAACTGCAATTGACATCACCCCTTGGATGTCTGTAAGCTTTTCCAAAATTAACAGTCCAAAACGAAGCTCCTACTTCTTAAGCCACCCCCATCCCTCATCCTGTTTCACGGCAGCTCCATTTTTCTAAGTCTTCTGGCCAAAACCCATGAAGTTCATTCATGCCTCCTCTTCTTTATAGTCCATCTTCGATCCATCAACAGCTCATGTAGACCATGGCTTTAAAATGATCTTTAGAAGCCTGTACCTTCTTACCCCTTCCCTTGCTGTTGCTCTTGTGTGAACCACCCCTGGCTCACCCTGAGAATGGTAGGCTTCTGCACTCCCCCGCATCCTTGCCATCTATTCTCCATACAACAGGCAAAAAATAAAAAAGTGTTAATCTCTCAGTCATGTCTGACTCTGTGATCCCATGGACTGTAGCCCACCAAGCTCCTCTGTCCATGAAATTTTCCAAGCAAGAATACTGGAGACGGTTGCCATTCTTTTCTCCAGGGGATCTTTCTGACCCAGGGATCATACCCCGGTCTCCTGCACTGGCAGGTGGATTCTTTATCATCTGAGTCTGGCAAAGGGATTCTTTAAACATGTAACTCAGCACATGCACTCCCCCGCATCCTTGCCATCTATTCTCCATACAACAGGCAAAAAATAAAAAAGTGTTAATCTCTCAGTCATGTCTGACTCTGTGATCCCATGGACTGTAGCCCACCAAGCTCCTCTGTCCATGAAATTTTCCAAGCAAGAATACTGGAGACGGTTGCCATTCTTTTCTCCAGGGGATCTTTCTGACCCAGGGATCATACCCCGGTCTCCTGCACTGGCAGGTGGATTCTTTATCATCTGAGTCTGGCAAAGGGATTCTTTAAACATGTAACTCAGCACTCTGCCATGGCTTTCTGTCTCACCAAGGGGTCAAAGCCAAAGTCCTTTCAAGGCCCTGCAGGATGTCGATGGCCCTGCTCCCCACAAGGGCCTCCAGTAATCTGCTCCCTCACCCACATCCAGCCACACTGACTCCTCACTCTTCCCTGAACACACCAGACGAATCTCTGCTTCATGGCCTTTGTACTTGGTGTTCTATCTGCCTGGAATATTCCTCCCCAAGATACCTGTAAGGCTCACCTTCTTGCTGACTTCAGCTTTTTACTCAAATGTGTTACACAGATTCTTTTCTTTAAAATTGCAACTATTCTGATATCTCCTCCAAATTTTCTGTACCCTTTTCCTTGCATTATTTTTCTCATTGGCAATTTTCACTATCTCAGATCCTTTATGATTCACTTATTTATTCTATACCTCCTCAGTTCAGTTCAGTTCAGTTCAGTTCAGTTGCTCAATAGTGTCTGACTCTTTGCAACTCCATGAATCACAGCACGCCAGGCCTCCCTGTCCATCACCAACTCCCAGAGTTCACCCAGACCCACGCCCATGGAGTCAGTGACGCCATCCAGCCATCTCATCCTCGGTTGTCCCCTTCTCCTCCTGCCCCCAATCCCTCCCAGCATCAGAGTCTTTTCCAATGAGTCAACTCTTTGCATGAGGTGGCCAAAGTACTGGAGCTTCAGCCTCAGCATCATTCCTCCCAAAGAAATCCCAGGGCTGAGCTCCTTCAGAATGGACTGGTTGGATCTCCTTGCAGTCCAAGGGACTTCAAGAGTCTTCTCCAACACCACAGTTCAAAAGGATCAATTCTTCAGCGCTCAGCCTTCTTCACAGTCCAACTCTCACATCCATACATGACCACAGGAAAAACCATAGCCTTGATTAGACTGACCTTAGTCAGCAAAGTAATGTCTCTGCTTTTGAATATACTATCTAGGTTGGTCATAACTTTTCTTCCAAGGAGTAAGCGTCTTTTAATTTCATGGCTGCAGTCACCATCTGCAGTGATTTTGAAGCCCAGAAAAATAATTTAACTTTCATAAAGGGATTTTTTTTTTTTAAGCAGCAGCTTCTCACTTCCTCCATCTCCTTGCACAGCAGGTCAGACTTTTACGTTAGATTTAATTAAACATTGTTGAATGCTTTCACTGTCTCAGCACTGTGTCAGGCACTTTGCACATTTATTTTAATTTTCCCAGTTTACCTTTGAAATAAACATTGCAATTCTCATTTTGCAGATGAAAAACCAAGAGACTATGAAAGATATGGCATCTTTTCTACAGACAGTCATAGCTACTGGAAGGAGCTTTAAACGCTCGACCTCTAACTGCCTGTTATGTGCTTTTCTAATATGCTGTGCTACGGACTAATCTTCTTTTAAAAGAGTGATGTTGTTTTTGAAATGGACTTTGAAAAGGACTGTCCTTGTCTATCCTTTGCCATCTAACTTCTCACCCATCCTATCTTCTGTCTTATTTCCCTGTTTATTTATTCCCTGTCTTATTTCCCTAAAGTCAGCCACTACTAAGGATATTCCATTCTCTTAATCAAAATCATGAGTCCCTGCAGGGTGCTCAAACTGGTGCTCTGTGACAACCTAGAGCGGTGGGATGGGGTGGGAGGTGGGAGGGAGGTTCAAGAGGGAGGGGACATATATATATATATACCTATGGCTAACTCATGTTGGTGTATGGCAGAAACCAACACAATATTTTTAATTATCCTTCAATTCAAAATAAAATTTAAAATATATCTATATAAAACATGAGTCCTTGGATTTCCTGTGAATTCCCTTATTTATTTTACATCTGATCACTTTTTCAAATTTTGAATGGTCATAGAGGCATACGTTATATCTTTTGGGAAAGGAATTCAAAGATATGCAGTGAGACAGAATGGAAGGGGAGCCTTTAGTAGGAAGTTTAAGGACTTTCTGTCTCTGATGCTTGAGCTAATGCAGAGGCCGCCAGGAAAGCAGCAGAGAAGAGGTGAGCCAAAAATTCCATTTAGAGCAAAGGAACTGAGAATATCTAAGAACCAAAGTCTAGTCTGAGAGGAAACTGCCTTGGCTGAAGCCCAAGATTCCAATTCAAGCAACTTGTCTGACTGCTGTGTAAATGGTAGAGATATTCTTGCTTTCTTTGGCTCCAAAGAGTCTCGTTACTTGTAATCTCATTATTTTCTTCTTTCTTGGTTTAACTTTTAATGTAAACCATTTGTTTCCATATCTGTAAAATAAGATAGTAGGCACTGGTGATTCCATAAGGGACCCTTTAAGTTTAAAATTCTGTGATTTTAAAATCACTGCATTTTTCTATTCAATTTTGATTCTAGACGTAGTGATAATCAGATACCTTTTTTACTGTGCCAAGTTTACCATAGAATAGTAACATACATTTAACCAAATACAAAGAATCACTGAAATACTTTTGAATAAAAGTTAAAATGGTTTAAAAATCAATTTTATTTCTTAGTGAGATTATCAGACAACCTCACCTTAAGAATGATAACACAGACTGAGCAGGCTTCCCAAGTAACTGGACCTGGAACATCTTCATGGGTTCTTCAATAATGGTGATTTTTTTCCCCTTGATGTAAGTAAGCTATTTCAGGGTACATATATAGCTTCCAAAATTACTTTCCATTGGTTGAAGAATGAAGTTTTAAAAGCCAAACAGAAATTATGATATTTAATGACCAAATTAGTCTTTTCTTAAAATGCTGAACTAATCTTAATAGTTTCTTAAGTAAAACAAAAGTAGAAAGGAAATCTACTTGTTCCCTAATGGCATATACTAGTTTCAGAGCAAATCATTTTCTTTTCCTTACTGTCTCTCTTTGATTGGGACTAGTTTAAATGATCAGTTCTTCTCATTTGTCAGTTTTTTGCAGTTTACCTGAAATGCTTCCTAGTATTCTTCCTCATCTTTTCTTAAATACCCTTCCCCTATTTTTTGTGAGGGCTTCCTTTGTGGTGCTAGAGGTAAAGAACCTGCCTGCCAATACAGGAGAGACATGGGTTCAATCCCTGGATCAGGAAGATCCCCTGGGGAAGGGAATGGCAACCCACACTAGTATTCTTGCCTGGAGAATTTCACGGACAGAGGATTCTGGTGGGCTGCAGTCCATGGGGTCGTAAAGAGTCAGATATAACTGAAGAAACAACACACACCTCTTTTTTGTGCTGACAGAAATCTTGCTATGCCTACTAAAATTATTATAAAAAGATTAATAATGAATCAAGCAGCTAAGATCATTTTAGTTGTGAAAGAATTTACCCAGTTATTTTCTTTACTTTGAATTTAATCTTTCACTTTAAGAAGCTTATTTTCATATTCATATTTATATCCTCTTTTTAAATGTTTGCTGAAGTTCATCTGTTTATCAGTGAATTCTATGAGGAAAGAAGACATTGTACATTAATTTTTTCCTACTTTCATAATTAAAAAGCCTTGGACACTATGATTATTTAAATAGCATAAGAAAGACAATGGTACTCAAATTTTAAATGCTTCTTTTTAAAGAAAGCTAGAGAGTCTATTCTTTAGCCCTGAACAATTAGTGTGTTTCCTGACTGCACAGTCAGGAAATACTTTACTTTTGAAGCAATAACGGTTTTTCCCGGGAATTTTTATAATTGGCTACACAGTGATAACGTGGACTTGAACAAAACCAGCAAAATTACTGCTGGCTTATCTAGAATGAAAGAGAACTTCTTAAGTGTGACAGAGAGCTACTACTGAGGATTATATCAGTTTGGCATATTTGCAGCTGTTGGAGAACTGCTCCAATTTTCTGCTGGCTTCCTGACCAAAGGTATCTTTTCCTTTGTGTTTTCAGTATCCAGATGATTTTTCCACCCCTGGGTTTGCTTAGGCCTTTAGACATCAGCATGGGGTGGCTATAGAATTTATTTCATTTTGAAATTAAGTGGAGAGTTATTTTTACAATACCACTGGATTTCTTCGAGTGTAATAACTAATTATGGTAATTAATTAATGAGAAACAACAGTCTGACATCCAGGGACCTAGTGGCAATTTTTTCCTCTAGAGTGAGGAATTGCTTTAATGTCTGAATTTTGATATTTGAGCTTATATTCTTTTTTTTCTCTTAGAAATTATACTTCTAATAAATTTCTATTTTCTTTTTAAAATTAATTTACTTTAATTGAGGATAATTACAGTATTGTGATGGTTTTGCCATACATAGACATGATATCACTGAAACTGTAAGGACAAAACACTGGCTGAAGGTGGCACCGTGCTTTTTCTAAATGTCATGAGGCATTTGAAAAAAGCCCAATTTATTTTATCACCTGTTGAATTGCTTATTGTGTGTTAATGGAAATGAATAATGTCAATAACTTACAATATTTCTGGCTTAATGACAGAGATGATTTTCCATCTCCTTTTAATGTAGATTATTTTGTTCCTATGTTGGCATCAATGCAAAAATGAGCCCATAGAAATCTGGATTTAGATGAGATCTTATTGAGCATCTATCTAGTCTTCCATTTTACTGGGGAGGAAATTCAGGTGCAGAATGACACAAATTCCTGGCAGATCTGGGATAGAGTATAAATCTCTTAATTCCTGGGTAGAGGGATTATTCATTCTTTTAACAATATTGTTATTGTGCACTGCCATACAATAAAACTTTTGCCTTGAACTGGCACTGAGTCTGCATCAGACTCTTTGCAACCCCATGGGACTGTAGCCTGCCAGGCTCCTCTGATCGTGGAATCCTCAGGGTAAGAACACTGGAGTGGGTAGTCATTCCCTTCTCTAAGGGACCTTCCTGACCCTGGGATTGAACCTGGGTCTTCTCTATTACAGGCAGATTCTTTACCATCTGACCACCAGGGAAGCCCTTAAATCTTTTAATTCCTGAGTAGAGGGATTATTAATTCCCTTTTTAATATTGTATTTGTGTGTTAAAATTATGTGCTGCCATAAAATAAAACTTTCGCCTTGAATTGGCATTGAATCTGCATCAGACTCTGTGACATGTAGACAGATTCTGAGCAGTGGTATGTCCATGACAAGAGTAGGAATTCCTAGAGTTATTCTCTTAACGAGGTGTCTCAGCATCTGGAGACATTCCTGCCACACACATTCACTTCCTCGCTGGAGCGAGCATTGAGGAGAATAGAAAGTGTCAGCTCTTCATTTTGGGGAGTGCCAGCTTTCTCATGAATTAGAAACAGGAATTTACTAAACCTATCTCAGTCCTGGAGAACTTTCATCAGGGTTCTTGGTAGTTGTTCACTATTTGTATGCTTCTGTTTGCTGACAGCTGTCAATCAGTTTCTTCTGAGCACGAAATTCTCTCCCAGTGGTCACATGGAAAAAAACTCTAGTTAAGACACAAAGTCATCCCAACTCAGTCTTTCACTTAAGGGCTTATAGTATAATGTTAGAGAGAAAAAGAGATGTTGCAAGATGCAATACATGCAAGGAGTCAAATTCATTCAAAATCACATATAAATCTAAATATATGTCAGTTAACACTCAGTGGTAAAAAAAAAATCTGCCCGCTAATGCAGGAGACACCAGTTCAATCCCTGGGTCAGGAAGATCTCTTGGAGAAGGAAATGGCAACCTACTCCAGTATTCTTGCCTGAAAAAGTCCATGGACAGAGGAGCCTGGCAGGCTACAGTCCACGGAGTCACAAAGAGTCAGACATGACTGGGCACTCATGCAACAGAGAAGAATACTGGTTTCCAAAAATATCTCATGTACATGCAAGTACTGGATAGAGATTTTTTTCTCTTGTGTTGCTTCTGATTGATCTCTTAAATAAATGTCTCAGCAGAAAGTTTTCGTGGTCCTCTGATAACTCTTTTCCTCACCAAGGACATTTTACTGTCCTTGCTTATCAGTGTCCCTTTGGTATGGGTGCTGATTGTGCAGGCAGGGGCTGTATAATGTTAACTTACATGTGTGATTACACTTAGAAGAAAAAATAGAGTGGAATGTTGTTAGATCAGTTTCATAGTTAGAGCCTCTTTGCAGCCCAGGTCATTGAAAGCTGCATTTAGCCATGACCTCAGAGAGGATATTAAAGGCAACTAGAATCTATGTCTTATGGTGCAATTAATAATTCAAATTATTGGAGGATTAAATTACTTACTCAGCTTAGTCAAAGTGATAAGCTTTGCTTCTATCAACTGAGTCGTTAACTGGATTATATTCAGACGTTGAGATTTTACTTGTGGTCATGGGGAAGTGTCCTGTGGGACTATAGAAATTCAAGCACTAATCAGTTCTTCACATAATATCTCTCAATATAATAGTAGAGAAAAAGTATAAACATATAATATTGAAGAACTGATACAACTAAGGTCAAACGGACTATATTTTCAGTTTCAGTGATAGGATATAACTCTAATCATCATTAAAATATTTGTCACAAGATAAAAGTTCTGCATGTTCAAAAACATCCTATAGGTAATATTTTTCTTATTATGCACTCCATAGGGAGACTTTGGAAATTTAAGTGCACTAGAGTTGCAAAATCAGATGAAAAGTATTAGATAAAATATGGTTAGTGAGGAAGGAGGGGTTTTGCCTAACCCACTAGAGTCACTGTATAGACATTCTACAGGGTTGAATGTCTAGGTCACTCGCCATAGCTTTGGCCCTTGTCAGATACTAAAACAACAAGAAAATGACAGAGGGCTAAGGTTGCTGATCATGTGTTAATACAAAGCATCTGACTTCCCTGGAGATATGTCAAGTGTTCGGGGTGAGTCACTGAAACTATAGCATTTGGACTTTATTCTTTCCTAGGAAATATTCTGCTAGCAAATGGAAAGTCTTGTAATTTTAAACTGTGAATATTCTGGCCATATATCCTGAGTAATTATGTGAAAAAGAAGAAATTCTGGTTTTAGAATGTTGCTGGTAGATTGAAAGAAATACCATATATGTCTGAAGGTGAAGCAACCCTGCATGTAAAATGATCTCTGTTTCCCAAAGGTAAAAATTACCAGAAAAGGTTTCCCCTGTCCCAAGTCCACATACTGAGGATCTACTTTGTACTGGAACTTATTCTAGGCTATGGGGGAAAAATGTGGGAAAAATGGGAAAAATGTGGGAAATGTGAGAAAAAACCCCAGAAATCACCACCCTCCTAACGGCTTACATTCTAGCAAATCAATTACACAGAATGTTCAAAGGGGTAAGTGCTATAGAGAGTAATAAAATGCGAAAGAGGGGGTGGAATTCCAGGGGAATGCTGGCTGTCAGAGCATGTGTGTGTGTCTTTTGGGGTAGACGACAGATGCCACCTCGAGGTGACACTAGAACATGGATTTAAAGGAGGTGAGGAATGAACTGTCCAGTTATCTAGGAGAGGAGCTTGGAGTTCAGAGACCTTCAGGGAAGAGTGTGCCTGGCATGTCCAAAGAGTAGCCAGGAGGCCAGTGAGGGAGAGGGCTGGGAGGAGTAAGGTCAGAGGAAATGGGGTGAGGATGAAAAGATGAAATGCAGGTTGACCGTCTAAAGGCCACACGGAGGATGTGTAGCCACAGTGCACATTTAATCTGTTTATTTGTCATGTGCAGAGAGTGAGGGCCCTTAGGACATTGTAAGGATTTTGTCTTTTACTCAAGAAATGGGGAGCTTGGAGGATTTGCAGATGAGCACCACGACAAGTAAAGGATTCTTTTTACTTTTGAGAGTACGTTAAAGGGGGCAAGGGATACCAGTTAAAAGACTATTGCAGAAAACCAGATGGGAGATAATGAGTTGTATTCCATTTTATGTGAATGTACCACCTTTGGGCTTCCCTTGTGGCTCAGCTGGTAAAGAATCCGTCTGCAATGTGGATCGACCTGAGTTCGATCCCTGGGTTGGGAAGATCTCCTGGAGAAGGGAAAGGCTACCCACTCCAGTATTCTGGCCTGGAGAATTCCATGGACTGTGTAGTGAGTTCATGGGGTCAAAAAGAGTCTGACTGAGCGACTTTCAATTCAGTTCAATTCAATTAGCTCAGTGATAAAGAATCGGCCTGTCAATATAGGAGAGGTTGGGAAGATCTCCTGGAGAAGGGAAAGGCTACCCACTCCAGTATTCTGGCCTGGAGAATTCCATGGACTGTGTAGTGAGTTCATGGGGTCAAAAAGAGTCTGACTGAGCGACTTTCAATTCAGTTCAATTCAATTAGCTCAGTGATAAAGAATCGGCCTGTCAATATAGGAGCTCAGATTCAGTCCTTGGGTTGGGAAGATCCTCTGGAGAAGGAAATGGTAACCCATCCCAGTATTCCTGCCTGAGAAGTCCCATGGACAGAGGAGCCTGGCGGGCTGCAGTCGATGGGGTCGAAAAAAAGTCAGACATGACAGAGTAACTAAACAGCAACAGTACCAGCTTTAGTTTATCTGTTCACTTTTTCTCTTTTAGTTTTATTGAGATATAATTGACATATAACATTGTATTTAGGTCAAGGGGTACAACATAATGATTTGATACAGTATATATTGCAAAATGATTAACATAAGTTTAGTTAACACCACTCACCTCAAATGGTTACAGATTTTTTTTCTTGTGAGAAGAACTTTTAAGATCTATTCTCTTAAGTAAGTAAGGAAGTGAAGTCGCTCAGTCGTGTCCGACTCTTTGCGACCCCATGGACTGTAGCCCACCAGGCTTCTCTGTCCACGGGATTCTTTATATATATATATATATATATATGTATATGTATATATATGACTTGAACAAGAAGCTTAAATAGCTATAAAAAAAATCTAAGATGAACAAAATATTTTGGCATATGAAAACAAATAGAAAGCTCAATAGAAATTTGAAAATATAAAGTACAAACTTCCAGTTACAAGAAGAGTAAGTTCTTGGCATATTATGTACAGCATGGTGACTAGAGTTAATAATACCATATTGTATATTGAAAGTTACTATAATACCATATTGTATATTGAAAGTTGCTATAATACCATATTGTATAGTGAAAGTTGCTATAATACCATATTGTATAGTGAAAGTTGCTATAATACCATATTGTATAGTGAAAGTTGCTAAGAGAATAGAATAGATCTTAGCAACTTTCAATATACAATATGGTATTATAGCAACTTTCAATATACAATATGGTATTATTAACTCTAGTCACCATGCTGTACATAATATGCCAAGAACTTACTCTTCTTGTAACTGGAAGTTTGTACTTTATATTTTCAAATTTCTATTGAGCTTTCTATTTGTTTTCATATGCCAAAATATTTTGTTCATCTTAGATTTTTTTTATAGCTATTTAAGCTTCTTGTTCAAGTCATATATATATATATATATATGTATATATATATATAAAATTTATTTCTTTATTTAAAGGCTACCCACTCTAGTATTCTTGGGCTTCCCTTGTGGCTCAGCTGGTAAAGAATCCGCCCGCAATGCAGGAGACCAGGTTTCGATCCCTGGGTTGGGAAGATCCCTTGGAGAAGGGAAAGGCTACCCACTCCAGTATTCTGGCCTGGACAATTCCATGGACTGTATAGTCCCTGGGGTTGCAGAGAGTTGGACACAACTGAGTGACTTTCACTCACTTTCACTAGGTTAACTTTGGTTGTTTCCATGTCTTTACTATTGTGAATAATTCTGTGATGAACATGAAGGTGTAGGTATCTTTTTGAGAGGGTAATTTTGTTTCTTTTGAATAGATACACAGAAGTGGAATTGCTGGATTATATGATAGTTCCATTTTTAATATTTTAGGAATCTCTATACTGTTTTCCATCGTGACTGCACTAATTTACATTCCTACCAACAGTGTTCAAGGGTTTCCTTTTTCCCATGTACTCCCCAGTACTTGCTATCATTTATCTTCTTGGCAATTATCTTTCTATCAGGTATAAGCTGATATTTTATTGTGTTTTCTTTACATTTCCCTAACAATTAGCGATCATTCACTTGTTGATGAATATTTGAGTCATTTTGAGTTTGGGAATGTTGTGACAAAGGCATCTGTTAATATTTGTGAACAAGGCTTTCTGTGAACATATATTTTCAGGGCTTTCACCTAAATCTCTAGGAGTGGAATGACTGCGTTTTGAGATAGGTCTGTTTAACTTCTAAGCAACTGCCAAATTCCTGAGGTGCTTGTGCCATTTTACACTTCTGCACACAATGTATGGGCATTCCAGTTGTTCCATGTTCTAGTCGGTACTTGGTCTTTTTGATTTTAGACATTCTAATAGGTGTGTAATAGACAGTATCTTTCTATGGTTTAAACGTGCATTTTCTCTGATGGCTAATGCTGGTAAGGGGTGTCTGTATTTTAATCTCTTCATTCAGAAAGTTTATTTTAGTCTTATTGTTGAAACTTCTATTCCTTTCAGTTGAAGCTCATAATAAATTAGTTTATCTCAGTGGTGGTTGGTACTTTAACCATGTTACACTTTATTTTTTAAATTTAATTTTAACCTTTTGCCGCTTTTTGTTGTTCAGTCGCCAAGTAGTGTCTGATACTTCGCAAGCCCGTGTACTGCAGCATGCCAGGCCTGTCTGTCCCTCACTATCTCCTGGAGTTTGCCCAAGTTCATGTCCGTTGAATCAGTGATAATAATACCTTTTAGAAGTACTCCAAGGCTATATTGTGGTAATTTATTAAAGGTTGCAGCACCTTGTAGAGTCTCATGGCTTTGTTCTGGGGAAATGAATACATTTAAAAGGGGAAATTATAAAAGTGATAAAAGTTTTCAATCTCATCTTTATATCACTTAATCTCATAGTGTAACTTAAGTTTATGCTTTGTCTTGTGTGCTTAGCTGATCAGTCATGACTGACTCTTTGTGACCCCATGAACTGTAGCCCATCAGGCTCCTTTTTCCATGGGGCTTCTCCAGGCAAGAATACTGGAGTGGGTTGCCATTTCCTCGTCCAGGGGATCTTCCCACCCAGGAAGGGAACCCAGGTTTCCCCCCATTGCAGGCGGATTCTCTACTAACTGAGCCACCAGGGAAGCCCATGCTTTATCTTATGTAGGGTCTATTACTTTCAGTATTTTATCACTTACCATGAGAATGCATTCCGTGTGATAATAATAATAATAATTCTTCTGAATTCTTTTCCAGGTTCCTGATGTTATCAGCAGCATAAGGCAGTTATCAAAAGCTGCCATGAAAGAGGATGCCAAACCCAGCAAAGACAACGAGGACGCCTTTTACAACTCTCAGAAGTTCGAGGTCCTGTACTGTGGCAGGGTGACCGTGACCCACAAGAAGGCGCCGTCCAGCCTCATCGACGACTGCATCGAGAAGTTCAGCCTGCACGAGCAGCAGCGCCTGCGGCTCCAGGGCGAGCCGCGTGCGGGGGACTCGGGCGAGGACCAGGCGGGATCCGAGGCCCGAACGCCGGCCTGCCCGGTCGACGTTCTGTCGGAGGAAGAGGCTGGCGTCGCCGACACCCACCCGGTCTTCCCTGCCGCGCCCAGCCAGCCTGGGCCATCCAGCTCGCGAGTCTGCTTCCCTGAGAGGATTTTGGAAGATTCGGGCTTCGATGAACAGCAGGAGTTCCGGTCTCGGTGCAGCAGCGTCACGGGGGTCCTGCAAAGGAAAGTTCACGAGAACAGCCAGAAGCCGCAGCCGCGACGGAGGCACGCCAGCGCGCCCAGCCACGTGCAGCCCTCGGACTCGGAGAAGAACAGAACCATGCTGTTTCAGGTGCTGTCCTGGCCGGCGGCCCTCCCGGTGTTTCCCCATCCTTTACTATAGCCGGAGGCAGCCCAGCGGCCAGCTTCTCCCTGGTCCTCAGTCTGGAAGCATCCAACTTTTCTGTCATGTCCCCCAGGCAGCCGAGAAGGCAGGTTGGAGAAAGAGCAAAGGACAGTAGTGAATGGGGTGAGAGGCAGACGGGGAATGTAAGAGAAAAGAGAGCAAGGCAGGGAGGGAAAGAGAGAAAAGCACTTGAAGGAGCATCAGGAAAATTGGTTGGGGAAATTAGCAGAGATTACCCAGATGGCGCTAGTGGTAAAAAACAAAACAAAACAAAAAAAAAAACAGCCCGCCTGCCAGGAGACCCAAGAAAAGCGGTACCATCCCTGGGTGGGGAAAATCTCCTGGAGGAGCACATGGCAACCCACTCCGGGATTTTTGCCTGGAGAATCCCATGGACAGAGGAGCCTGGCAGGCTACAGTCCATAGTGTCTCAAAGAGTTGGTAACTCCTGAAGCAACGTAGCACGCATGCCGTCTTAGCATCACCAGCGTTTGCCTTAGGTTGATTCTTCACTAGGGCCTCCCAGGGGGCTCAGTGGTAAAGAATCTTCCTGCCAGTGCAGGAAACACAGGAGATGCCGGTTCAATCCTTGGGTGGGAAGATTCCCTGGAGTAGAAAATGGCAACCCACTCCAGTATTCATGCCTGGAAATCCCATAGACAGAGGAGCCTGGCAGGCTAGAGTCCATGGTGTGGCAAAGAATTTATTCTTCAGTAAATGTTGCTGGTTATTATTATTAGTTTTTAATGACTGCAGAAAGTCAGAAGGGTTTGAAGATGTGAATCTGGGAGAGTGTGAATCTTCTTGAAGGAGAGAGAATTTTCTAGAGAGAAAAAAAGAAAAGTCCAGAGACTCATGGTTGTATCTTCAGATGAAGATACACCAATTTACTCTGTCATACAAAGGAGAGGTTTAGAAAACATCATAGGCCTGATAATTTATTGGGTCAGTTGTTAAAATGATTGGGCACAAGCTATATTATAGGTGTAAAACACGATTCTTAATTCTAATAAGTACCTTTTGAAGTTGTACAGGGTATAGAAAGTGTCCAGTTCCACTTGAAAGAGCTGAATTCCTAACAATGCCCTGTAGAGATTCTTTAATTAATCCTCAGCTTTGAGGATTAGAGTTTTCCTCAGATTTGAGTTTTCTTGAAAAAAGGAGTGACGGTCCTTTTATCCCATTGCAAAGAGTCCTTAAGAAGGAAATTGCACTGTGTATCTTGGTAATAGTCCCAGGATGTAATATTTGCTTTATCAGAAGTTCATGGTTGTTTTGTTCTGTTCTGTTCTTGATAACTCAAGGCATGTGATTAAAGTGTCTATAGTCTTTTCTTTGGTAATAGATTAACTGACTTTCTTCTCTTTTTTTTTAAAGTTTTTTTTTATGTGAATGATTTTTAAAGTTTTTATTGAATTTGTTACAGTATTCCTTCTGTTTTATGATTTGGCTTTCTGGCTGCAAGACATGTGGTATCTTAGTTCCCCAACCAGGGAGCAAACCAGCATCCTCTGCCTTAGAAGTTAAAGTCTTAACCGTTGGGCCACCAGGGAAGTCTCCTGAGTTTCCTCTTTTGATTTGTTCTTTTTCTTAGCTAGCCAGAGTCCATGTTGTTCATTTTTTTCTAAATGGTTGTTTATTTAAAAAACTAAAAAAAACATTATCTGCCCAATTGCAAGTATATCTTTCTGTTGATCCTTTGTGAGAAAGTAAGATTTTAAATTATAATTAAATAATTGGTATTTTTAGAAAACATAAAGTGAGGAAAGGTTGCCTATTTTTTGAAAAGACAATAATTTATAATTTGGAAAAAAATTGTTTCTTTTAAATTAAGAGCAGCTTATTTCATGAATTCTAGATAAAAGGAAGAAATGTTTTCAGATGACTGATAACTGAGGTTGTAAATTTGATGGGGTTGGGTATTGACACTATATTCCTATACAGTCCATGGTATTCTCCAGGCCAGAATCTTGGAGTGGGTAGCCTTTCCCTTCTCCAGGGGATCTTCCCAACCCAGGGATCCAACCCAGGTCTCCTGCATTGCAGGTGGATGCTTTACCAGCTGAACCACAAGGGAAGCCCAAAAATACTGGAGTGGGTAGCCTATCCCTTCTCCACTGGATCTTCCTGACACAGAAATCGAACTGGGGTCTCCTGCATTGTAGGTGGATTCTTTACCAGCTGAGCTACCAGGGAAGCCCATATATCTTGTATAGAGCATTTGAATCTGTATTATTAGTCAAATATTTATTGTAAACTAAGATATTAGGTTCTTGGTAAGTTGAAATTAATTGGAATGCTTATTTTTAAGGTTGGACGGTTTGAGATTAACCTTATCAGTCCGGACACTAAATCAGTTGTGCTTGAGAAGAATTTTAAAGATATCTCTTCTTGTTCCCAGGTATGTATTGAAGAAGTTTATAGTATTTGAGGAAACCAATTAAGGCTTGCTTCTCAATTAGTCATAAAATAACTGGGATTGAATCCTTTCAAATTTTATTTATTTTTTAAAAACTTATTTATTTAGTTGGAAGCTAATTACTTTACAATAATGTGGTGGTTTTTGCCAAGTGGATTTATCTTCAGAGTGTTCATGTGTTTGGGTCCAGGTCTCTCAGTATCATAATATTTTGCGTTCACTGTCATCAGCCCTGTCTGCTCGTAGCATCCGTTCATCAAAGGGGTGAGTGGAGTTTTTGTGGTGGTGAGTTCTTTTGGAAATATCTTCTCAGTTAGTTTTCCTCAGAATCTTGCAGTGGGTTTTGGCATCACTGAGTCATGTTTGCTCTTTATACCATAATAGGTAATAAAAGGAGAACTAATACTTTCAAGTTTATTGTTGTAAATGTTAAAGTTCGAAAAGAAGGTTTGTGTATCTATCATTGGCCTTTTACTTGTTGTTAATTCTTATATTGTGTATATGAAAGTTTTAAAAATAATCAATACAATTATAGGCGCTTGAGGTCATATCAGGCATAAAGTAGCATTCTAAGTACCATAGTAATATAATAATTTAGTACAGCTATCCAAAAGTTAGAGCTGCCTAACTATATGGCAAACCTAGGAAGAATTTCTAAAGATGTTGGAATGGAGGGAATATCTAAATCTGAATATGGGAAAGTTAAAAATGCAAGGATGCCTCTGAGGAGGTCCCTGGAATAGAGAAGCAATAGCTTATTTCCTAATAGATGTACCTTAGATGTACCTTCAGGGTCTTGGATCTTGCCAAGGCCCTTTCCTATATTTTAATGTTGAAAATCAAAGCTGCTTCTAAAAAAAAATTTTTTTTTAAATTTTGGAGTTAGCACTGCCATAGGTAGGATGTTTAGGTATTCTTCTGTTGGAAAATGACAACCTTTTGTACATCTTGTTAATTACTCTCCTCAGACTCAGCTGACGTAGTTTCACTTCTAATGTTTTGTTTTAATATTTGTTCTATTATATGGAGACCTAAAATTGTGTTCTGAAGATAAAAGCTTTCTACTCTAATAATTGAGAAAGGCAGCATCTGACTGTAGGGTGAATATATTGAAAATTTCTAAATTCCTATTTAAGGGACAAAAAATTTGGTAGAAAGATGATTCACTTTAACTGAAAAATAGTATTTACTATTTACTTACAAGCATTCTTGTAACAGCATGTTTCCTTGGGGTCTTTGCATGATCATAAGGTCTGTGAGGGTGCGTGTCTTATGCTGTAGAGCATCAGAGAATAAGATGTGTTAAGACAGAGCTTAATGCTTAGGTGTTCAATAAATGTTGAACGAATATTTCTGTGTATTGGGCCTCATGTCTAGTGTTGAGAAGAGTTGTGTGCAAAGCTGTGTATTTCCTGTTTCCCAGAGCAAGAGTCGCCATTGGAAAAAGCTGTGCCTCTCCCTAGTCCCACTACAAGTCTTGCAGGAAGAAAACTAGCAACGCTCATTGAACATTTAAAGGAAAAAAAAACATTGAAAAACAAGAAAAAAAAGAACCAGCCAAACCAAATATCTAAACTGGCAGTTCAAACAAGATTTTTCCTTTTCCTTTCTTTTTTTTTTTTTTTTAGAGCAAGCTTTGTAGTGACATTAAGAATTAAGAAAAAGAATTGACTGAAATATGAGGAAGTTTTGTGTAAAGGCCTTTGATCAGAATAATTGTCAGGTTAATCTCTGCCCCTCACTGAGTGGCCAACTCCTATTACTTTTCCACAGAATTGCACTGTTAGAGGGTGGCTGCATTTGGGAACAGGCATACTTTTAAACACATGACATGATGTGACTCTTTGCGACCCCATGAACTGTAGCCCACCAGGTCCTCACATGTACCCCTACGTATGTTTCTTACTTCAAAATCAGTAAGACTGGATTTTTGGCAAGTGCGAGGAATAAGGGAGTGGTTTTCTTTACTGGAACATTGCCACTGCCTGAAAACTTGGTGAGCTGGTGAGGTACTATGCATTTTTCCCCTTTAATGCTAGGTTAGTCAAAGATTTTTTTTTTTTAAGATGATGCTATTTCTCCATTTTATTTTATTTACTTATTTGTTTTTGGCCGCATTTTGTAGGCATGTGAGATCTTAGATCCCCGATCAGGGATTGAACTCATGCCCCCATGCAGTAGAAGCACAGATTCTTAACCTGGATCTCCTGGGAAGTCCCAAGTCAAAGAAATTCTATAATCATGAATGAGTTGTATCAGATGGAATTCACTTTCACCTCATGGACTGTATAACTTAATTCCTCCTATTAACTTTTTCTTTTTATAGAGTTGATTTCTTTTTTCCATATCTGTTGGATAGGTGAAGCTTATTAATACAAAAATTGTGGTTACTGTTTATCAAACGTGCAAGGAACTAAGATATTTCTTAGTTCTGAATCTCAAAAATTTTGGGGAATAGGTGCCATGACTACTATTTTATAATGATAAGTGGAACTTCCAAGATACTTTTTATCAACACATCACAATATCTTATACCTAATAAATTGCTTGAACAAAAGTGGAAGCACAAATCTGACTCCAAAACCTGTTTCCTTTTCCCTGGAATTTAAGTGATTGCAGGACAACTTTAAAGTTTTGGTTTTCCTGACTTTTCAAAGTACCGTGCTTTCTGTTAAAGTAACAAGGTGCTCCGTTCAGTTCAGTTGCTCAGTTGTGTCTGACTCTGCGACCCCACGGACTGCAGCACACCAGGCCACAAGGTGCTACTGGCTGCTAGTTGGTGTGTTTGTATTCAGGCTGATTGAAGTTCTCAAATGATTCAGAACTTTTTATAAAGTGTAGCTGAAGTTATTTACCCTGTGTTCAGAAAGTACAGATTTGTGAATTTAGATCATTGCATCTGCAGTAATTTCTTTAATGTATTCATCTTCTAACAGTTGTGACACCTTGAGTGTCTATAAATAGACAAATGTTCTAGTAGTTCTAATGCATACTTTAGGGAATTGCATGCCATTTCAGTAGAGCATTGTCAGTTTTATGATTCTTAATCTCAAGTAAATAAGAACAGGGTTTATGATGAATCATCAGACTGCCTCCTCAATGACGACCAATAAATGGAAAACTCTGGTACTGCCAAACACTGGGTAGTGGTTTTATTACAAGAGACAATGGATCGTGCCGTCCTGTTTTTCCTTCTGTGGCCCTGAGTCACAGAATGTTTGCCAGAAACAAAGCAATCTGAGCTGGTTTCACCCTGTATTTTATGTATCAAAAGTCTGCCATATAAGTTTGCTCTGACAGTATGTCCCCTATCACAGTGCTGTGAAGGAGAAATTCATGAAAGTGTAAAAGCACAGAACTGTTTCCATAGTGTTGGCTAAATGGACATAATCTTATAAACTCCCCACTTCTTCCCTCTCTAGGGTATAAAGCATGTTGATCACTTCGGCTTTATTTGTCGGGAGTCCTCGGAGCCTGGACTGAGCCAGTATATCTGCTACGTGTTCCAGTGTGCCAGCGAGTCTCTGGTAAGTGGGGTGACTGCTGTCCACAGGCTCCTCCCCAAACCTCTGACTCCTGGGAGACTTGTCTCTGACAGACCCAAGCCTCACAGAATGGCCATCAGTGGAAAAATGAGGAGGGCAACTGGAGATGAGTTTCTGCTCTTGGAGGCAGAACCACAATAGAAAAACAAAGCCACATATATATGGAATTTAGAAAGATGGTAACGATAACCCTGTATGCGAGACAGCAAAAGAGACACAGATGTATAGAATGGACTTTTGGACTTTGTGGGAGAGGGCGAGGGTGGGATGATTTGGGAGAATGGCATTGGAACATGTATACTATCATGTAAGAAATGAATCGCCAGTCTAGGTTTGACACAGGCTGCTTGGGGCTGGTGCACGGGGAAGATCCGAGAGATGATATGGGGTGGGAGATGGGAGCGGGGTTCAGGATTGGGAACTCATGTACACCTGTGGCGGATTCATGTCAATGTATGGCAAAACCAATACAGTATTGTAAAGCAAAATAAAGTAAAAATAAAAAAAAAAGAAAAACAAAGGCAGATTATCTTGGCAATTTTTCAGCATAGATAATTTTCTTGAGTTTAACAAATCCAGAAATATTACTGGGAGTATTTTTTCAAAGGCGGTGGTTCTTGTTGTTCAGTCGCTAAGTCGTGTCCGACTCTTTGAGACCCCATTGACTGCAGCATGCCAGGCCTCCCTGTCCCTCACCATCTCCTGGAGTTTGCCCAAGTTCATGTCCATTGAATCAATGATGGTATCCAATCATCTCATCCTCTGCCACCCTCTTCTCCTTTTGCCTTTCCCAGCATCAGAGTCTTTTCCAATGAGTTGGCTGTTTTTTTAAAAGGTAGGAAAAGCCTGATCATGGAAGCAGAGTGGTTACTTTTTCCATTGCTCATATAAGAAGATCAAGAAGACCTTTTATTCTCTCAGTTGCTCTAACATCTCAGAGTAGATAATGCTTACTTCAACAGGGTAGACAGTGATTTTGTTTTTTTCTATTTCATCAGCCCCTCTCCTCATTTTAAAAACACTTTCTTTATGATCTTTTTTTTAGCCTTGATTTTCTTTCTTTGGAATTTGGAAGCTAATTTTTCTCTCCAGCATTCTCACTCCCTCTTTAATGGGAACAGTTAGAATTTTCGAAGAAATATGTAAGACGAAGTTGGAAATGGTTCTGAGTGACTAAAAATATGTCAGTGTTTTCCCCTAAATTTTTTTTTACGTATTCTTCCACTTGAGTTACCTCTCCTAACCATTTTAGCACAAATCTTTAGATGTATACATTACCATTCTTGGAAGCACAGCATTTATTAGACGTACATCTTCCCCCTCGATTTTCCCCGGGGAAATACCACCACTTAGAACAGAATAAGCCAGGCTGCATTCTCCTCAACTCCTTAATGCTGTTGCCATCCTCTTTGCTAACTCATTTGTAAAACTTTTTGTTTTGTATTGGGATATAGCCGATTAACAATGTTGTGATGGTTTCAGGCGAACAGCGAAGGGACCCAGCTATACATATATGTGTATCCATGCTCTCTCAAACTCCCCTCCCATCCAGGCTGCCATATAGCATTGAGCAGAGTTCCCTGTGCTATACAATAGGACCTTGTTGGTCATCCATTTTAAATCCTCCCTAGTAACTCTTGCCTTCCATGTTCCCAGCGTGGACACTGAGTTGAAGAATAATGAAGAAATGGAGATGAATTGGTGCCAAGACACTTTCTGACTAGGGAATGTAGCATTCACCAGTTTTTACCCAAGAGGGATCATTTTAAACTTTTGTTCTCACTTTAGGCAGTTAGCCATACCAATGAAAACCACATGTTGATAGCCAAGTGCCCACTGTATTATATAGGTTTAGTTTAGGGCTTGGGATAGAAATTTAAGAGTTATTGTGTAAAGAATGATTGAAGGTGTGGGGGATGATGAGTACACAGGAGAAAGAAAAAAGAGAGAAGGCTAAAAAGAGCCAAGGACACAATCCTGGAGAATGCCAACTGAATAAGACTTAGGTAGAAAATGAGAATGTGGGGTAATCTTGCCCCTTTCCCCACCCATCCACCGCCCCACTTGCCCCTCTGCCTTCCTTCCTCAGTCCCTCCTCTTAAGCTGATTCTTCCTCCGTTGCAGATGCTTGCTCTCCTACCCTTCCAAAACCTGTCGTATTTTGACTGTTCCATTTACACAACTTCCATATTTAGAAATCATAATGCATCCTTTTGAGCCATCTGTATCTACCTGTTTACAAAATCCTACAAACCAGCAGTCCCCAACCTTTTTGGCACCAGGCACTAGTTTCAGGGAGACAGTTTTTCATGGATGGGGGCTGGGATTGGTTTGGGGATAATTCTTTAAGGACCTTGTAACTGGGAGATATATGTATAATTATGACTGATTTTCATTGTTGCATGGCAGAAACCAACCAACACTGTAAAGCAATTTTCGTCCAACTAAAAAAAAAGGAAGGAGCATGCCATCTTGATCCCTCGTGTGTAGTTCACAGTAGGGTTTGTGCCCCTATGAGAATCTAATGCCACGCTGATCTAACAGGAGGCAGAGCTCAGGCGGTAATGTGAGTGATGGGGAGCAGCTGTGAATACGGATGAAGTTTCGCTCACTTGCCCACAATTCACCTGCTGCTGTGAGGCCCAGTTCCTACCAGGCCATGGACCGGTATCGGTTTATTGTCCCACAGTTGGGGACCCTTGCTATAAACTCGAAGGTAGAATGTCCCTTATGTCCATCTTGCTTTCCTTTTTCTCTCTGTCTGGTATCTAAGTCTGGGCCTTCTTTAGAAAGACAATTGCCTTCGTGTCCTAACTAGTCTTCCTGCCACTGGTTTAATCTGTCATCTGTCTATATCCTACCTTACATTGTAGTTTTTTTCTCACAAAATTTTCTCACTAAGGATCAGTTTATGCCTCCTTATTAAGAGACAAAATCTACATGGTCTAGCATGGCAGAAGGGCCTACCTCATGCTTCTCCAGTCCCCCTGAAAGCTCTCCCTCTCACCACTGTGTCCTCCCACATGCTGTCCCCCGTGCTCCGCTGTCTCTAGGCTAGACTCCAGAGGCTGCTGTGACGACTGATGTGAGGTTGCATTTATTTGGCTTGCTACTGAAGCCACAAATGGTTCATGCACAGGACACATGAGATCAAGGAGGTACGTAGGTGGTGTAGCTCACAGAAATGCTGCTGAAATTCTGAGTTAACTGTTGGCTGCGTGGGGTCTGCCTGTCAGAGGAGGGCAGAGCCAGGGCTCACTGCTTTCATACCATTAGGTGGGGAATGCAACTGTGCCAGCCTTGAGGGTCCACCCTGCTACTATACAAGGAGACTGTGTATGTTCTCTTTCTGTATCCGTTTTCACATTCTTTTCTCGCCTGCTTCACTGGATGGGAAGCAGGCCTCCTTTGCTCAGCTCTGACTTGAATCCCTTTCCCCTCTTTTCTACTGTGTACTTTTTAGGACCCTGTTTAGAGATAAACTCCTAGCAACCCCTTTTCTGACACCGTTTTCCAGGAATTGACCCCTTTCCTTGCTTTGTTGTCAGTGCTCTTGCTGTGTCTTGTTCATAGATCTCTAACAGTTCCTGCAAATCCATTATCTTGTGTGTTTGTTCACATAACTTTCCACCCCATTGGATGGTGAATCCTACAAGGTTAGGCTGTCCTTACTGTTGTATCCCCCAGTAGTTTCTAGAAGAGCAGGGGTTGGTAAGTGTATTTTTGAGTAATAGAGTGTGTTACTCTTAACTTCAGGTAATCTTTTTATAGGTGCTGGTTAAACTCTGATTAGAGCTTCCCTGGTGGCTCAGATGGTAAAGAATCTGCCTTCAATGCAGGAGACCCAGGTTTGATCCCTGGGTCGGGAAGATCCCCTGGAGGAGGGCATGGCAACACACTCCAGTATTCTTGCCTAGAGAATTTCATGGACAGAGGAGCCTCCTAGGCTACAGTCTATGGGGTCACAAAGAGTTGGACACAACTGAGTGACTAACAAAAAGAACAACAAATTTCTGATTACTGGATAACCTCCACAAAGAGGAAAACTGTAAAACCTTCTGATTTCTAACCTCTTTTACAAGTTTTGTTTTGTTTGTATTTTTTAGTATTTTTATTTTCCCCTCGTGTACATAGGATGAGTTTTCAGAACAGGGAGTCACAGTCGAAAGTCTAAGAACATGCTGCATTTTTCCGTCTTGAGAAGTTCTGTGGCTCAGGCAACAGCCAAGACTGGCTGAGAATGTCTTCATGTTACATTGAAGTTGCATCAGAATATTAGTGTTGGCATCATTATTCTTAAGAAGGGGCCTATGCTGGAATCTTTGAAATCCTGTTCATTTTTTTTTTTTTTATCAGTAACCATCTTAACTGAATGGTGAGGCATCAGAATTGCAAGCTACAGGAAAAATTAAATATAAATTTCCTGTATAGAGGAGGATGGTTCAAGCAGCTGACATATAGACAGTCAAATATTATATAGGTCTAAGCCGTGTTATGATTGATGTGGCTTGGTAGTTGTGAAAGACAAAATATTGCAAAACTGTACATGCTGACTTATCTGTTCTGAGCACAGAGAATATGCAACTAGCTTTTTCTCTTGTTTCTTTGTAGAGATTGTTGTGAATTGATAAACAGTACAATAAGTCCCACACATACAAGTTTCATTTTGAGAACGTGTTTGTAAGTCCAATTTGTTCCTAAGTCCAAGAAAGTTAACCTACGTACCCAGCTAGCACAATCGGCTATATAGTACTGTACTGTGATAGGTTTCTAATACTTTCCACACAAATAATAAATAAAAAACAGACAAAAAACAATAAATAAGACACTTTTTATCTTACAGTGCAGTACCTTGAAAAGTATAACAGTAGAGAACAACTGACACATGGGGGCTGGCATCGGGTGGACAGGCAAGAGGAGTTACTGGCTGCAGGAGGGAGAGAGGTGGGAGATGGTAGGGCTGAAGAATTGTCAACAGTAGGAGATGGAAGGCAATCTCCAATTTCACTCATGCCTCACACTGATGCCACAGGTTCTGCTTCCTTGCTGGATTCAATTCCATCTACCCTCTTGAAAAAACAATCCAGTGATGTCCAGGTATTAGCTCTTTTTTTTCTCACCATAGGTAACATCCTCAATGGCTGCTGCAATCTTTGTGTACCGGTCTATGTTTGAGTGCTGGGTCTCAAAAACTAACAGTGCCTGCTCAGATAAAGAAAATATCCTTGCCATTTCCTGTGTCATGAATCTCTTTGGTTCTTCAGTTACTTCTTCCTTTCGTCTTTGTCTTTTTTCTGGGCCTCCAGTTCTATCAGGTCTTCATTAGTAAGCTCCTCTTGTTGCTCACAACAGTACTGTGCTGTAAAGTACACAAAAGCACAACCACTTGTAGAGGATGGACGCATGTGACAGTGTACGTCAGGCATGTGTGCTAACTTAACGTGATTTGCCATGTGAACGCACGTTCACGTCTTTGAAAGTTCCAACTTGAAGGCTTCCTGTATAGGGGACTTACTATATAGAGTTCAGACGAGCCCTGGAGGGTTACTTGGGAAGTTTAGATGCTCAGTGCTCCTCCCTCCCTCCCTCCTTCGCTTGTTTCCTCCTTTCCTCCTTTCCTTCTTTTGTAAAATAATGCAGAGCAAGTGGCTTATTCTTGTTTAACCACATTTGAGATTTCTGGAAAAAATAATTTCTGCTTTCTCCAAAATTGGTTTAAAAGGTATGAAAAAAATGGAAGTGACTACTGTTTATAGACAGGAAAAGTAGAACTCCTCAGATCCACAGATCCGCACAATAGTATCCAGGGAAAGTAAAACTAGTAAAACAAAGCAGCCTCCCCCCCAAATCCACATTACCAAGACCCAGGCTTTGTGTGGGGTTGAGTGTAGATTTTCCCAGAGAATTAGGCTAGATAATCTTTCGAAGTCCTTATATATTCTGTGATTCTCATTCTTAAATGCCATACAGAACTTAAGTTTGGTAGGGAAATGTTTATGAGCACTATTTTCATTATGGAATTTTCCCTTAATATCATAAATTAGCTTTCTTCATTCCATCTCATAATTTTCTCTGGAAATTTAATATTCCCTGATGGTCACACTAAGAATACTTTCTTTTTGTTCCATATGGTTGATTTTTCTTTACTCATTCCTTTAGTGTTAAACTTTTAACATTTTCTAGGATTTTTTGTTGTTGCTGAATCTAAACTAAAACAATTAAGTTATTCACAGTGCTAATTTCACTTCTTGGAGTTTGAGCAAACTCAGGGAGTTGGTGATGGACAGGGAAACCTGACCTGCTGCAGTCCGTGGGCTTGTAAAGAGTTCGACACGACTGAGCGACTGAACTGAATTTAACTTCATAGTACTAATTTAACTTTTAGTTGCTCTGATACCATCATAGAATTTATAAACCATCTATAAAATGGTAGATTAAAACAAAGTAAAACACTGAAAATTTTAGAAGTAAAATTTGAGTAATATTTATGGCTGGGAGAAATCAGAGTCACATTTTAGTCACCATTGAAATGATCTCGTTTCATCTAGAAATGGATTAAAAAATCATGAAAGTTCAGTATTTCCATTGGAGGCCTTTTACATCACGTTATAACCAAATGCTATGCTATGCTAAGTCACTTCAGTCACTTCAGTCGTGTCCGACTCTGTGTGACCCCATAGACGGCAGCCCACTAAGCTCCCCCGTCCCCGGGATTCTCCAGGCAAGTACACTGGAGTGGGTTGCCATTTCCTTCTCCAATGCAGGAAAGTGAAAAGTGAAAGTGAAGTCGCTCAGTCATGTCTGACCCTCAGCAACCCCATGGACTGCAGCCTACCAGGGTCCTCTGTCCATGGGATTTTCCAAGCAAGAATACTGGAGTGGGGTGCCATTGCCTATAACAAATAATAAACCTACCTGAAAGTTAAACAGATGACTAACCCCTTCACTGCCTTAAATAAATGAGAAACAAGAAAACAATGGTAAATATCTATGTAAGTCATTGAAATTGCTTTTGAATACATAACAAGGCAAATGAAATGAAAATGCAAAGTCACTAAAGCATGTAGTGCTTTTATTTTTGAGCATTAGAAATCTTTACTTTTTTAAATTATAGTATAAAAGAGCAGATTATGAATACTTCATTTTTTGTATGTAGAATGATATGAAATTATTGATGAGCTTTTTAAAAAGTTATAGTAAAACAGAGCTGACTAATCACTGGCTACTTGGTCCTTTAAGCAATATCAGAAGAATAAAGTATCTTTTAAGATTTTTTATTGGAGAATAATTGCTTTACAATGTTTTATTGATTTCTGTCATACGATAATGTAAATCAACTATATATATATATACATATATCCCCTCCCTCTTGAATCTCACCCCCATCCTACTCCTCTAGGTTGTCACAGAGCACCGGGCTGAGCTCCCTGTGTTATGTAGCACTTTCCCACTAGCTTTCTATTTTATCCATGGTATTATATCAGGTGGCACTAGTGATAAAGAACCCACCTGCCAATGCAGAAGGTAGAGGCTTGGGTTTGATCCCTGGGTTAGGCAGATTCCCCTGAAGGAGAGCAAAGCAATGCACTCCAGTATTCTTGCCTAGAGTATCCCATGGACAGAGGATCCTGGCAGGCTACAGTCCATAGAGTCACACAGAGTCAGACATGACGGAAGCAACTTAGCATGCATGCAGGTGTTAGATTTCAGTGCTACTTTCTCAGTTTGTCCTACCCTCTCCTTCCCCCACTATGTCTAGGTGAATGGATAGAGAAGTTGTGGAACATATGTGCAGTGGATTATTACTCAGTCATTGAAAGGAACAAATCTGAGTTAATTGAACTGAGGTGGACAAACCTAGAGCCTGTTATACAGAGTGAAGTAAGAGAAAAACAGATATTTTATATTAATGCATATATATGGAGTCTAGGAAAATGGTACTGATGAACCCATTTGCAGGGGAGAAATAGAGATACAGAGAATGGACGTGTGGATAAAGTTTCTTTTTATTCCAGATTCTTCATACACTCAGATGCAACAGTGGAGTAACTCCTTTAAGTAATAACTTTTTCTTAAACCAGGCCATAAGGGAAGGGAGAAAAAGGTCTTTAAAAGGGCTTATGCATACGAGGGTTCTTTTTCCTCAACATCCTCTTCAACACTTGTTATTAAATATTTCTTATCTTTTGGGTAATAGCTATTCTGATATGTGTGTGAGGTGATATATCAATTGTGGTTTTGATTTGCATTTCCCTAAAAATTAGTGATGTTAAGCATCTTTTCATGTGCCTGTTGGCCTTTTGTTTTGGTAGAAATATAAACTGGTGCTGCCACTATGGAAAACAATATGGAGATTCCTCAAAAAATTAAGAATAGAATTATCATGTGGCCTAGCAATTTCATTTCTGTCTATTTATCTGAAAATACTAAAAACACTAATTTGAAAAGATATGCACTGCTCTATTCATTGTGGTACTATTTACGAGAGCCAAGATATGGTATCAGTGGAAGTACCCATCAATGGATGAATGGATAAAGAAGATGTGATGGTGTGTGTGTATATATATATATATACACACGTGTGTGCTGTGTTTAGTTGCTCAGTCATGTCTGACTCTTTGTGACCCCATCGTCTGTAGCCTTCTAGGCTCTTCTCTCCATGAAATTTCCCAGGCAAGAATACTGCCATTTCCTTCTCCAGGGAATCTTCCGAATGCAGAGATTGAACCCAGGTCGCCTCCATTGCAGGTAGATTCTTTACCATCTGAGCCACCAGGGAATATGAATATATATATATATACACACACACACATATACATATAATGGATTATCATTCAGCCATATAAAAACATGAAATCTTGCCATTAATGACAACATGACTGGACCTAGACCTTGAAGGTATTATGCTATGAGAAATAAGTATGATTTCCCTCATACGCAGAGTATAAAAAATAAAACAAAAACAAACACATACACTCAAAGGACAGATTGGTGGTTACCAGAGGGGCCAGGGGTGGGAGAGAGCAGAATGGTAAAGGGGTCAACTGTATGGTGACAGATGGAAGTGAGACTTTGGTGCTAAGCACACTGTGTATACAGAAGTTGAATTAAATGCTGTACTGTGAAACTTATATAATGTTATAAACAAATGTTACCTGAATAAAAACAGAACAAAACAAAGCATAGTTTATAAAGCATGTGAATGGTTTTGAATATCAGAGATTGCCGGGGTCCAGCCCCGGTGGATATAGAATAGGATAGGATATAGAATAGGATAGGATAGCTCAGGATAGAATAATGTAGTAGGAAAATTAGTGGAAAAAAGGAGGCTGAATAACTTGGTTTACGGGGAAAGCCAATAAAATCTCAAGACAAGAGATTTGCACCATCTACATGGGGCCACCGGCGTCCGCTTGAGCCTCTAAAGGTACCCCACAGTGGGCTCCTTTTCTTGCAGATCTTAGAAGCCAGGGCAAGTAAGTAGACATGGTGAGCCTCCCCGTTCCAGATGGGAATTCAGCCTGGAATTAGAGTAAGAGAGGAGAGAGACAAAGAGACACGGGGGGAGCCAGATTTCTTTTTCAAAAAAGCTAGTTCGAGAGAGAGTCATCTGAGAAACTGGTCCGAGAAACTGGTCCAACCTTTATTGTTCACATGGCTTTTTATACATAAAGATCAATGGGTATCACAAATTTTGGCAATGTCAGCAGCCCTGACTCTTATCGAGACCAGGCTATTTTCTCTGCATACCTAGTTGTATACACAAGTCTTAGGTAATTTACATCATCTTCTGGCCAAAAGGCCAATTCAACAATTTACAGCTCTTTTCTGATAAGTGTTATTTTTTCCAAGGTCTGGCACCATTCTCAGGAGGCACTAAACAAAGTTGCATTCTTACATAGCAAGGACACAGCAAGCAAGAGGAGTACAATGATATATAAAAGAAAGCAATTAACTCAAAAGCTTAGTGTTGCTAACATCAAAAAACTACTACATATCTTTTTCCAAGTTTTGTTTATATAGCTGAACTTTCCAGGTGCAAATAAGGAGGTCTGGCAGCAATCGTTGAGGCAACAGCGAAATCCTATCACTAATAGGGTTTTGGCTCTTAGAAGAGGTTTTGTAACTTTAAAACACTTCAAGGCCTTTTTGCCCCTCACAGTTGGGGGGTTGTAAGCAATTCACAAGCTTGTAAAAGGTCAGGGGAACCTGTTAGGCAGGCTAGAGCATTATCAAAGGGGGGTTGAGCTGAAACACTCCTTTCAAATGCAGGAAACTAAAGCTCTGAGTTGACTTTTTTTCCAAGAAACTGTCAGAAAATAGTGGGAAAGCAGACAGATTCTTATTTTTTGGGGTGCATGCTCAGGAAAAACCAGGGGGAAACCTGAAGACTCAAATTGCTCTGCCATCTGAGTCTGCCGCATGACCCTGTCACAGGTGGGATTCCTCATGCTGGCCCCCAACAAGAGATAGTTTGGATGAGGCCCTGGTACTTCACAGCTCCCCATGCAGGTTTTAGACTTTGACCTCAGTTCTACAGTGGCTGAGAAAACTACACTTTACTTTGATGATTGTGCCACAGAGGAGGAAACGTGGCCTGAAGTTGGCTTAACAATGCCTGGAGGATGAGCTGTTGGTTGACCTCCAAGAAATAACTAGGAAATCAGAATGCTAGAGTCCAACTTCTTAACTAAGTCATTGGAAGAGCAAGGAATAAACAGGTTGACAGTTTTCAAGCTCTTGACCTAGTGGTGAGACTCAGCTATTAGACAGGAAGATGTCAAAAGTTCTTAGTGTCACAAATCAGAAGCAAAATGTTACTATTAATAAATAGAAGCCATAGAGAAAAGACAGGAGTTCTCATCACAAGGACAAAAAAAAATCTGTTTATTTAATCTTGCATCTATATGAGATGATGATGTTCACTAAATTTATTGTGATAAGTATTTCATGATGCATGTAAGTCAAATCATATTGTACATCTCAGACTTATACAGTACTGGATATCGATTATATCTCAGTAGAACTCTAGGAAAAGAAAATTCAGCAGCCTTTATAGAATTTCCCCAATATTTTTTTTTAATTTTTAAAAGGTATATTTATTTTTAATTGGAGGATGATTGCTTTACAATATTGTATTGGTTTCTGCCATACATCAACATGAATTAGCTGCTTACTCCTTGGAAGGAAAGTTATGACCAACCTAGATAGCATATTCAAAAGCAGAGACATTCCTTTGCCAACAAAGGTCCGTCTAGTCAAGGCTATGGTTTTTCCAGTGGTCATGTATGGATGTGAGAGTTGGACTGTGAAGAAAGCTGAGCACCGAGAATTGATGCTTTTGAACTGTGGTGTTGGAGAAGACTCTTGAGAGTCCCTTGGACTGCAAGGAGATCCAACCAGTCCATTTTAAAGGAGATCAGCCCTGGGATTTCTTTGGAAGGAATGATGCTGAAGCTGAAACTCCAGTACTTTGGCCACCTCATGTGAAGAGTTGACTCATTGGAAAAGACTCTGATGCTGGGAGGGATTGGGGGCAGGAGAAGGGGACGACAGAGGATGAAATGGCTGGATGGCATCACGGACTCTATGGACATGAGTCTGAGTGAACTCCGGGAGATGGTGATGGACAGGGAGGCCTGGCGTGCTATGATTCATGGGGTCGCAAAGATTCGGACACAACTGAGTGACTGAACTGAACTGATAAATATCTTTTATCCCTCTTGAACCTCCCTCCTACTTACCATGTTATTTATTGAGCTCGTTTCTCCTCAGAACTTTGGTTAAACACATGTTCAGCTGTTGCACTAAAAATGATCCGAAAGGATAAAGTCAATAAGATACCTATTAACACAAGTGAATGTTAGACTTATTTTGTTGCTCCCTATGTATTACAGGCAAAACTTCCAAAGAGATCTTTATCTGATAAACTAATTAAACAAAGACCTTAGATAACCAACAATGACCTACTGTATAGTACAGGGAACTTTACTCAATGTTCTGTGATAACCTATATGAGGAAAGAATCTGATGAATGAATATATATATGTATAACTGAATCACTTTGCTGTCTACCTGAAACAAAACTAAATCAACTATAATTCTATAAAATTTTAAAAAAGAAAACAAAGTTCTGATTGACTATCATTTAACTGATAGCACAGTACTCCGTGGGATTCAAAAACAGCATTCAAGTAACAGGTCAGTATTGTTGTATTATACACATTAAAATAGTCTTATTTCATCCAGTTTCCAATTTTATGTATAATTAATTGAAGGTCTAACTTCAAGACAATGTTTTCTCTCTATCATCAAAATTACATTATTAAGATTTAGTAGGCATCAACAAACCTCACATTGCTATTGGGCTTTTAATATGTTACCTTGAAGGCAAACGTTTGCAGACCTGGCCTCTGTTTTTCTTGTAGGTTGATGAGGTAATGCTGACTCTGAAACAGGCTTTCAGCACGGCCGCTGCCCTGCAGAGTGCCAAGACCCAGATTAAGCTGTGTGAGGCCTGCCCCATGCACTCTTTGCATAAGCTCTGTGAAAGGATCGAAGGTACAGTATAAGTTGGCCTTGGCAGAGAGGAGTTTGCTTTGGCGTTGAGGAAGTGAGAAAGTTGCTACTGTCATTGAATGCTTCTTTGTTTCGAGGTGAACCAAGAGCCCTTAGAATCATTTCTCACATCCAGTCAAATTTGTGCAGTCAGTCTCTCCTAGGTGCTTGGCTCTTTTTCCTTTTTTTTATTTTTTAACTTTTTTTTCCAGAGACAGACTCCAGGGAGGAACTTGCATTTCCCACAGTTCTTAAGACTCTACTGTGTGCACAGTGGGAACTGACCAAATATTTGTTGAATGAATGAAGAGAGGCAAACCCTCCCAGAATGTTGACTGTAGATTTTTTTTCTCTTCTCAATTGATGATGTGTTTTTTTTCCCCTAAAGGTTTAGAACAGGAATGAAACTTTCCTAACTTTTGAGGGACATTTGAAAATCACCCAGATAATAGACATGATGTCATAAAGCAAGTTGAAAAAAAAATTGTATTTTGAAGAGTGGGAGGGACATGAAGAAGAGGTGATTCTAACTAAGTTTTTCTTTCTTCTCCTTGTCCGCTAATAAAAAAGGTTGAAAGCTACTGCACCTGAGAGGACACACAATTTGCTAGACACTTGTTAAGTATCTGTTGGGTTAGCCAAAATGTTTTTGGCCGATTCAAGTTTTTCTAAATCTGCTTATGGAAAAACCCAAACGAACTTTTTGGCCTGCCCAAAATCACATTCTGGGTAGTGTGCTCAGCACTGGGAATGCAGAGGTGATTGAGAGGTGGACTGTGCCTTCAGGAAGTTTATAGTCTGAAGGGAATGCAGGTTGGGAGCAAGTAAATGTAGTTCAGTATGATAGCTGTTAGTGTTGATGGGGAGAGGTTGAGCTGTAGAATAAAGCAGAGAATGTATGAGCATAAACTGTGATATCTATTAAGTAGGCAGGAAAATCTTAGGCACATGGCCAAATTTATTGAATTTCCACTCAACTGTGTGAATAAGGACTGCTGCTGCTACTGCTGCTAAGTCATTTCAGTCATGTCCGACTCTGTGCGACCCCATAGACGGCAGCCCACCAGGCTCCCCCATCCCTGGGATTCTCCAGGCAAGAATACTGGAGTGGGCTGCCATTTCCTTCTCCAATGTATGAAAGTGAAAAGTGAAAGTGAAGTTGCTCAGTCGTGTCCGACTCTTGGCGAGCCCATGGACTGCAGCCTACCAGGCTCCTCCGTCCATGGGATTTTCCAGGCAAGAGTACTGGAGTGGGGGTGAATAAGGACTATTTAAATGTAATAGTCAAATTTAAAAATTTATAATATTTTATAGAACATGCCTTGTTTTCAAACATATGTATAACCTTTACAAAAATGGAACAGTTTTTTGTGTATGGTAAAGGGAATATAAGTCTGGGGAGAAAAGGCTGAGTGATTCAAGAGATGGTGTTGGATCAGTTTGCCATCCAAAGAGACAAAGATTCCTTTTATGTATCTACTGAAAATACATTCTAGGAGGATCAAAGTCTTCAATGTAAACAAGCAAAATACTAAAATCATTAAAATAAAAATGTTATTTTGTCCCTAAACAAGAAAGCCTTTGTTAAGACCCAGAAATGCAGAAACTACCAAAAGACGACATTGACAGAATTGATTTCATAAAATCTTAACATTTTTACAAAACAACAACTGCTTACTTGGAAGTTAAATGATGAGCAACAAATGAGGAGAGAGCAGACTGCTGTTCGGTATTTGTGAGGACTGTTATTATCTATAAGAAAAAGATAAAACCACCAGTAGGAAATTATGCAAATCATATTTAAAAAAAAGCTCCTTTAAAAATTTTAGTTTTAGAACCTTTGTAAAGAAAGAGAATCCAAACTATACATCCAGAATTAGTAGGGCCATCCCAAGGTCTGGACTGAAATTTAAGGTCCCCAAACTTCAAGGTATGTGTGTATCTGAAAGGAGCAAGGGAAGGGTTCATATTGACTGAGAAAGATTCACACAGATTCTTTTCCTAAGGCCTTGGCTAACACCTTCTGATACAATTTTTTACCCTTGTCTTTGACATTAGGCTAAGAGAACATAAGATAGGGCAGTGCTCTGATAGTAAAAATGAAAGGAATAACAGTAAGACAGATACTCTCATAAGACTTACTGTGTCTCAGCACTATTGTGGTTTCCATATCTTGGACCACTTCATCCATATAGAAATCCCACAAGATAGGTGCTATTTTTAATCCTCATTTTACTCATAAGGAACAGACACTTAGATGCATAGTGGGTAATAACTATCACACCCTCACTGCTTAGGAGGGGCAGAATCAGGATTTGAACTTGTTCAATCTGATTCCACAGCAACTTGATGCTTCTTTCTGGAAGAATATCAGAAAGCAAGGATTTTCAGGATCACACTGTCCTGAAGCCGTGGCATCAGTGTGTCTCCCCAAAGGCTGTTTTCATTGGGGCAGGATAACTGTGGATTCTGAACCTGTGTTATGTACAAAGTATAAAGCTGGGAAAAGGACTGTATTCAGATCCAACACAAATTAATGAGTAGAAAGTGAAAAAGATAGGAGTATATATAAGTATTTGGGAGTATCTAGATATTAGTATTTCATGTAGCTTGCTCAGAATTATAGAGTCCTGTCAATACATTTTGCTGCATTAATATGGAGTTCTTTTTGTACTAAAAAAGAAAGAAAGAAAGGGAGTAGATACGTATGCCAGCATAATTTATGCCTGTTAAGGGCGTAGACCGGGAGGAGTAGCACAGTCATGTTGGTGGACCAGAGTGAATCCAGGAAGCACTGTCTGAGGGCACCGTCTTGAGGACTCATCCTCAGCACGTGAAACCAAAGTGATGCTGAGCATGTGGAGGTGGAACTAATTATCCTCAATCTTGTTTTCCTACAATAACTTGTGTGAGGGCTAAATAATATACTTACCTCTCAGGACTGGTTAATTCACTAATCAGTGATTCCAAACTGGAAGCCAAATCAAATTCAAGACAGTGTAGGGGGCATGCATAGTTTGAAAATAAATAATAAACAGCTGTTTGCAATTCTTCCATTGAAATAAAAGACTGAAGAAACTTCCTGGGCCATAGATTTAGTTACATACTTCAAGTAAATAACCTGTTTACTTTTCTCCTTTCTAATCTTTTATCCTCCTACACATGCTAATAACATACTGGAATAATAAACAACATATAACAAACAAACAAAAAAACTCCACTCATGTGAATCAGTTTCTTAATATACTGCCTGAGGAGACTTTGCCAGCAAATAGTAGCTATGGTAGTGTGTGACATCACACCATCAAAATAAATTTTAGTGTTTCTGAACAATAGAACAATAAAGTTTTTAAAATTTCTACACAACAAAGTAAAAACTCTTAGCAATATCAAAAGACCAAAATAGAAAAAAACTTAAAAATCAAACTGGGCAAAATATTTGCAGCTCATGTCATAGATTAAGCTTTTAATTTATCAAAAAAGTAAAGAGCTCTCAGAAATAAACAATAAAATATTAAAAAAAAAAACCAAATGGGCAAGGGGTTTTAAAAATATAAAAAAGATGTAGAGGTTGACGTAAAATATTTTTCACCAATCAGATTTATTTTAAAATTTAAATATTAATAGTACATTCTGTTGGTGATGGACAGGGAGGCCTGGCATGCTGGAGTTCATGGGCTCACAAAGAGTCGGACACGACTGAGTGACTGAACTGAACTGAACGTGGTCACAGATTTTCACAGCATTTTGTTGTATATTGCACAAAGAAATGTAGAGCTGAGAAGTTTCTAGAAGCTTTTCTTCTTTCCAGTTCCCATTATATACTACACAGTGGTTTAAAACAGGTCCAGTGGTGACCCTATACATGTTCTACACACCAGATAGGAATTCTAGTTTTTGTTTTTTTTAAACAATGCATATTTTACGGTAAATCTCTCCTAGGGATTTTAAAGTGCAGTCTACCTTTAAGAGTCATTAAATATGAATAGCTGGATATCCTCTTTCTAATCACAGTACAATAGCAATATTATAAGTGACCCTTAACTATGTAGATCTGTTTCTTAAAAATGGATGATCAGGGAAATCATTATTAATATGAATTTCATCTCCCCTTTAAAAAAATTAAAACAAAAATATTTTTATGGAAAAAATGTTTGCTTGAGGATTTAATCTAAATTATGTGTAGAAGTACAACAGATATATGAATAACATGATATAAGAATATAAACAGTTTATTGGGAAAATTGTAATTCTAAAAAATGTCCCTAAGTATAATGATGTCCTTGAAGTTTCATTACCAAGACCTGCATAAAGGGGAGAGCTTCCTACCTAATAAGCTCCAGCTCTGCTTTTAATATTAGTAGTTATTTTTTCTTTTTCGAATGTCCAGGTTTAAGCTTAGAGATTTTGGCCAAGGCTAATAGTATCCTAAGAGTTTCTAGGATGGCTAAGTTTGTTAGTATCTTCAGTGGTGTCTGGTTAGCTGTCAACAGCTAACCATGGCAGCTATTTTTCATGGCAAATAGATGGGGAAACAGTGGAAACAGTGTCAGACTTTATTTTTCTGGGCTCCAAAATCACTGCAGATGGTGATTGCAGCCATGAATCACCAAGACGCTTACTCCTTGGAAGGAAAGTTATGACCAACCTAGACAGCATATTAAAAAGCAGAGAAATTACTTTGCCAACAAAGGTCTGTCTAGTCAAGGCTATGGTTTTTCCAGTAGTCATGTATGGATGTGAGAGTTGGACTGTGAAGAAAGCTGAGTGCAGAAGAATTGATGCTTTTGAACTGTGGTGTTGGAGAAGACTCTTGAGAGTCCCTTGGACTGCAAGGAGATCCAACCAGTCCATCCTAAAGGAGATCGGTCCTGGGTGTTCATTGGAAGGACTGATGCTAAACTGAAACTCCAGTACTTTGGCCACCTCATGGGAAGAGTTGACTCACTGGGAAAGACTCTAATGCTGGGAGGGATTGGGGGCAGGAGGAGAAGGGGACGACCGAGGATGAGGTGGCTGGATGGCATCACAGACTCAATGGACATAGGTTTGGGTAGACTCCAGGAGCTGATGATGGCCAGGCAGGCCTGGTGTGCTGTGGTTCATAGGGTTGCAAAGAGTCGGACATGACTGAGCGACTGAACTGAACTGAACTGAGATATTTTTTGTTAATAAATCTGACTTCAAGATCACTCATAGGGGTAATTGTTTTGGGTGAGGAGATTTTCCATTTAATTATTTCATTGCAGTGTTCCAAGATTTGTTGTAGGCAGGAACACAACTCCTTGAGAAGGTTTAACTTCAGAGCCTGCTGGTGAAGGGACAAGCTGCAGTACATTATATATATATATATATATATATATATATATATGTATGTATACACACACACATATATATTTATGAGTGGCAAAGAATCTGCCTGCCAGTGTAGGGTTCAGTCCCCAGGGTTAATGTTTCTGAACATGATCACAGATTTTCCCAGCATTTTGTTGTATATTGCACAAAGAAATGTAGAGCTGAGAAGTTTCTAGAAGCTTTTCTTCTTTCTAATTCCCTGGGTCAGTCCCCGGGTTGGGAAGATCCCCGGGAGAAGGAAATGGCAACCCATTCCAGTATTCTTGCCAGGAAAATCCCATGGACAGAGAAGCCTGGTAGGATACAGTCCATGGGGTCGCAAAGAATCAGACACAACTGAGTGACTAACACATATATCTCTGTGGCTAGAACCTGTTTAACATGAATCCCCATCATTTCCCTTAGGTCTCTACCCACCAAGAGCCAAGCTGGTAATACAGAGGCACCTCTCATCCTTGACAGATAACGAGCAAGCTGACATCTTTGAACGCGTTCAGGTAACATGATTTATAGTCCTCACAAATAAGATATAAAGAATGAGAATTGGATCCTGTTTTTTGAGTTTCTTTTCCATTTCTCTATCTGACATGAAAGATAGGTATCCCACTATATTCTCTGATAGTTACTAGAAGCCCCTTTTGCTCCTAAGAGCAGCTAAGTGCTTAGCTTTATTTATATTTGTCTACCAGACAGATAAAATTAAATGAGAATAAAACAGTGGATGTTGTCTTCCCATAATGTGCTGTTGGTCTGTCTTCAACAGAAAATGAAGGCAGTCAATGACCAGGAGGAGAATGAACTTGTAATTTTACATCTGAGGCAGCTATGCGAAGCCAAGCAGAAGACACATGTTCATATCGGGGAAGGCCCATTGGTGAGATGTTTGCTCCCTGACTGATTTTTGTTTTTTCATATATTCAGTCAAAATTTCATAGAAGTTGTAAAAGGAGTTTCTTTGCTTTGTGTTCTCATCTTTAGGGTTAAGCCCTAATCATCCTTTTCCTCCTAGCATCTCAGAAATTTTATAGTAAATTTTAGCAAGCATTGGCACATGGAGATAAAATTTTGATGCTTTTAAAATGTAAAAAAATTGTGAATTTTGATAGAAAACCAGTAATAGAAAATGCTCATGATTTAGAATGAAGGTATGTATTTTAGTAATACTAATCCATTATTTTATTTCAAATCCATATGAGCATCTTATTTCATTTAAAACTTAGACAGCCTTGAGCAGTAGAAAGCAAACATGCAAAGAAGAAGTAATGTCATGGAAATGGCCCTCCTGACTGCAAACTAAGGGATGATATTTCTGTGCATGTGGTTTAGAATGTGTTCTCAGCTGCATGTAGATAAAGCAAGACCACTGGCAATGACATCTAAGGAAATTATGACATATTTACCTCAATAACACTAATTCAGGTTATATTTTTATTTCATTTTGTTCAGAACAAATCACACGCCATGTGATAAGTGATTCCTTAATTATTTATTGTACAAGTACTTCTAGAGGACCTTCTGTGAGCCAAGCTATATGATAATATGACAAAAAAGACATCAATGATGACGCAGCCTGCAGAGAGGAGCTCAAATATCCAAAAGGGAATGCAAACCTAAATATTAAAAGTGAAAAGTGTTAGTTGCTCAGTCCTGTCTGACTCTTTGCAACCATAAATATTAATAGATACATGTAGTACAGGCAACAAGATAGTTTTTTAAAAGAATGTGCAGTGAACATGAAGTGGCTATATGTTTGCTTTGGAACCAGAGCAGAGAGTGAGGGTAGAGGAAAGCATGAAAGAATTGGAGAAGAGATTTTGGGGGGATGGTGGGGCTGGAATTTTAGGGGAGATAAAATTTTCTAATCAGAACAGTTGAGGATTTGTGTTTTAAGAAGGAACACTGAGCAGTTAAGTGGTAACTTTGTGACCATGAGTGAACATACTGCTTGCAGGCTCTCCAAGGACATACTGGCTTTTTAGGGTTTGCTTGAGGGGCAGGAGGAGGAAGGGATGACAGAGGATGAGATGACTGGATGGCTTCACTGACTCGATGGATGTGAGTTTGAGTGAACTCCAGGAGTTGGTGATGTACAGGGAGGCCTGGCGTGCTGTAATTCATGGGGTTGCAAAGAGTCGGACACGGCTGAGCGACTGAACTGAACTGAACTGAACTGAACTCGGGATTGATGGGGGATAAGGCTGGAGGCTAAGCAGTGGTGAGATGATAAAGAGCCTTAAGTGCCTGACTTTGTCATTGAAGGATTTCAGGTAAGAGTAAGAGAAAATCAGATTTGTACTTTAAAGAGATAATTCTTCTGTCATATGGATGGTCTGTTTGTGGGGCTGGCTGGTGAGTGAGGGGGTTGACAGTGCCAGGACTGAAGTAACGTTTTTTAATTGGGAGACTCTGGTAATAGACTATGTGAGAAGTGATTCATTTATCAAGTGCATACCATGTACTAGGCAATAGAGATGAATAATGACAGCTCTTTTCTGATCTCTAACTGTTAAGAAGGAAAAACGAACATGTAATCAAATGAAGTGAAAATGGAAGTACAGTGTGGTTGGCACGGTGATATATAAGTATGTTCTAAGATGGTCTGTTTGTGGGGCTGGCTGGTGAGTGAGGGGGTTGACAGTGCCAGGACTGAAGTAACGTTTTTTAATTGGGAGACTCTGGTAATAGACTATGTGAGAAGTGATTCATTTATCAAGTGCATACCATGTACTAGGCAATAGAGATGAATAATGACAGCTCTTTTCTGATCTCTAACTGTTAAGAAGGAAAAACGAACATGTAATCAAATGAAGTGAAAATGGAAGTACAGTGTGGTTGGCACGGTGATATATAAGTATGTTCTAGACAGAGATAGCACTGGGACATAAATAGGTTGAATGATTCTATCTTGAAAAATTTATTTTGTCTTAGAGAGAGGCTAAACTAGAGCCCTGGAGATGTAAGGGAGGCACTGAGTCAAGAGCTATTTGGGAAGCATGATCCTTTGGACTTGGTGACTGATTGGATAGATACATTTAGGATGGGAGAGGGTCTTGCTGGGAGAGACTTCAAGGTTTCAGGTTTGGAAGAACTGGGTACAATAGCTAAGAAATACACAAAGAAGACAAGAGTAGGGCAGAAGATGGAAATAAAGAAAAATTCAATTTTGCAAGTGTGTTTGAGACATAATTAGAAAATGGATTTGGTGCTTATAGAATTTGAGTTGACATTATAAATACAGAAGACAGGGAGCTTTGGCACAGGTTTGAAGTCAAAGGCAGGTGTTCTGAGGGATACCCACATTTTAGGCAATGAGTAAATTAAAATGGAGCCAGTAATAGACTGAAAGGGAATAATGAGGTAGAAAGATTTATTATGGTATGACCAAGGTCGGAGAAAAGTTCAAGCAAGAAGATCAGTGATGTCCAGTGACACAAGAAGGTCAAGAAATTGAAAGAGTAAAATCTGTTAATGGGTTTGCCTAAATCAGTCATTGATGGTAATAGCTGTGTTACCCAGAAGGCCAAAGGCAGTATGTGGTAGTGATACAAATTTTCTCTATGATGGAGAGAACTCAAGGTCACAGAGGAGGTTTTAACAATTTATGTATGTTTTCCTGCCAGTATACTTAAATTCCTTCCTCTTGCTCTCCCTTGCTCTTTCTTTTCCTTTCTTCTTCCACTAGTATTCACTGAGTGGGCTTCCCAGGTGGTTCAGTGGTAAAGAACTTGCCTGCAGTATAGGAGTTGTATGTTCAATCCCTGGGTTGGGAAGAGCCCCTGGAGAAGGAAATAGCAACCCACTCCAGTATTCTTGCCTGGAGAATCCCATGAACAGAGAAGCCTGGTGGGCTACAATCCATCGGGTAGCAAAGAGTGGGACATAGAGACTGCTGCTACTGCTACTGCTGCTGCTAAGTCGCTTCAGTCGTGTCCGACTCTGTGCGACCCCATAGACGGGCAGCCCACCAGGCTCCCCCGCCCCTGGGATTCTCCAGGCAAGAACACTGGAGTGGGTTGCCATTTCCTTCTCCAATGCAGGAAAGTGAAAAGGGAAAGTAGAGTCTCTCAGTCGTGTCTTAGCGACCCCATGGACTGCAGCCTACCAGGCTTCTCCATCCATGGGATTTTCCAGGCAAGAGTACTGGAGTGGGGTGCCATTGCCTTCTGTGGCTTTGAGACTAAACAACAGCAAATTCACTGAGTAGCTGCTCTGTCAGGCATTGTGCTCAGTGACAATACGATTTCCCTATTTCAGTTGTGTCATTCATCCCAAAGCCTTAGAATTATGTCATCCTAGTCCTTATACACAGCCAGAACCCAGTCCAGCCCACATTCCGATCCACTGTTTTCTTTCCTTTTGGATGGCGGCCGTGTTTCTTTTATCAGCAACTCCTTAGACGATCCTGTGGCACCAACTCCACTACGGACCTTTGTTGTCTCCTGTGTAGACTGTGCTGAAGCCTCCCATCTGATCTTCCAGTCTCTGATTTCCCAGTTCTTTGGGTGACTTTTGAACACTCTTTTCACATAAATCTTCCCCAAACATTATTTTCACAGTGTGTTCTTCTGCTTATAAGTTGTAATCAGTGATTCTTCCTAATTACCCAGCATTTAAGATCAAGGTTTTCTCTCCAGCTTCACTTTCCCACTTTCCACTCACTTCCTTCTGTTTTAGTCAACTATCTGTACTGACATCCCGTCCTGTGAGCATCCCAGCCTTTATGATTTTGCCAGCATCATTGCCAGTGTTGGGAAAGTCTTCACCCTTTTTTTTTTCCTGCTTGCATTAAATCCTGTGTATCTTTTTCTTCCTAACCATTGAGAGCCACAGCTCAGGGTTCCATGTTTGATACTTACATGTTGCTTCTTTTCACTGTTACATGTGAGGATATTTCCTCCACAAGCAAAGGATAAAGTTTTCTCTTTTGGAAGTTTTCTGGCATGAAGAACCATGTGATATACATAGTAGCTTTTTATGTCTGTATAGGATAAAATATTTAGAGAATCTCAAGTTATATAGTGGACATATTGTAGGTTCTCATACAGTTTAGTCAGGGAGTACTTGTTGATTGAAAAGATAGATGACCCACTCGCAAATGAAAAGCAAATTATAACAAAGGCATTAGCAGAATCCAGCTTTATTAAAAGATTCTTTGTTCTTTGAAAACTGTTTCTTGTGTTTTCCTTGGTAATTTGGATATAAAGCATGCAGTTTGGAAAGGCATAATTATAGTTATTAATCAAAATAACAGCAGTAAAAAGTGACATCTTTAGTTTTTGTTAAATGCAGCAGGAATATATTAGCAGAGAGGAAAGGCGTAAATGAAAGATCTTATTTCTATCTTGTTTATTGCTTATAATATTAAAAATTAAACCCATTTACTTATAATCTGTGTGCTTATGATGTAGAACCTAAATTATTACTTCTTTAATAGAGCTCCAGAAGAATTCTTGTGCTTTTTAATGGTTTAATCATAAGCCTGTCTTTAAAGCTTCATTTAACCTTGAGTTTTTCCAAACCAAAATTAATGTTTTTCTTTCCATAGACTATTTCAAATAGTACAATCCCGGAAAATGCGACAGCAGTGGAAGGTTCAAACTTGACATTCTGAAAAATAAAGCTAAGAGATCCTTAACTAGCTCCCTGGAAAATATCTTCTCAAGGGTAAGATTAAACTGAGGCTCTTCAAGATATTATGTGCTGTCTAATTACTCTGCTTCATTCTCAACTAGCTTACAGACGATTTCCTGTAAAAAAAAAAAAAAAAAAACTACTAAGATAACTTTAAGTTACTTAATGCTTATTTAAAATAATCTCTCAAAATAAGTTTTATTCTCAGATCTAGATTTATTCTTGTGCGTCTTCTGTCTGAATTTGAACAGTAGTCATTTAGTAGTTGAGATATATGCATAAAAGAGGGGAAATAGAATACTGATGTCCAATCCTGTATGAAGTTTTTATCATTTACCATTTAAAGTTATAATGGGGGTCTTTCTTTTACTGATTCTTAGGAGCTGAGAGGGAATGCTGAAAACTTTAAGCGTTTCTAGATTCCATATATATGCATTAAACATTATATTTGTCTTCCTTTTTCTGACCTACTTCACTCTTTATGATAAGCTCTGGTTCATCCACCTCATTAGAACTGACTCAAATGCATTTCACTTTATAGCTGAGTAATACTCCATTGTGTATATCTATCACAACTTCTTTATCCTTCCTTTATCAATGGACATTTAGGTTGCTTCCATGGAAGGAAACCATCCCAATATTATAATTATCCTCCACTTAAAAATAAAATGAAAAAAAAATTTAGCTGTAGTTTAACAGAAATGTGTGTATTCTTCAGTGAATTTATTTATTCTGTTTAAAAATAGCATAGTGATTTCCTCTTCATTTTTGTCTTCCTGAACAGTTCACTCCTGAAGCTACTAGACAAGACATAGCAAGGTGTATGTCTTGGGTCTGTAAGGCAGAGGAGACACAGTGGCTTAGGGCAAGGAGACAGCCTGAATGGGTGCTGGATGTGGTGGTGGGGGTGGGTGGCCCAATGCAGCGTGCAGAAACCAGAGTGTGGTGAGGAGGGTGTCAGCCTGTGGGGGAATCTTGTTTCTACAAGTGGAGCATGAGCAGGTGAAGAGGGTGCCCTGAAGCAGGATGGCTCAGCGCGGGGTGTCAGAGGCAGAGTGGAGGGGAGAAAGCCTTCCAGGCGCCCAGTACAAGCATGGTGCCTTGTGTGGGGCTGCTGGAGCTGGGTGGGGTGAGGAGCCAATTGTGCAGACTGGTTACATACAGGGAACTGACCAAATATGTAAATGTTGAAGGATAGTGGGATTCTGGGAGAAGGGAATTACAAAGTTAAAAGGGGAGAGGGAATTAGAATGAATTCTGCTGCTGTTGAATTCAGCTCAGAGGTAGCAGTATGGAATTCTCGGTTTTTCTGTTTTGAGCAATAGAATAACATATGCATATATTATACACATGCATATAATATGTATGTAATATATGTATTAATATATGTGTATGTGTGTAAATGTGTATATATGGTCCACTGATAGGCACTGGGAACAGCTTTTCTATACATGTCAGATAATAAATTAAGCCTGGTTGGGTGACCCAGGTTAAAGTCTGTTTGGGTGACCAGATTTTTGATTTAGGACTCGGATTTCGGTTTCTGTACAGAAACAAAGAGGGAACCAGAATCCTTGCAGAAATGGCTAGTTCCAGGACTATATGGAAATTACGAGATAAGTCCAGAGCACCTTGGCATTCTAGATAATAAAGAAGTTGTCAAAGAGAGATGGTGGGATGTCACAAAGACATAAACACCTTGAAGGATTCCAGTGGTGACATCTGAGACAATCTGAGCATCACAGTAATTGACAGTGACAGACAGTAGCCTGTTGTATAAAATAGGAAGGTACTAAGGCGCTTAGTCGCCCACTTGTGTCCGACTCTCAGTGACCGCATGGCCTGCAGCCTGCCAGGCTCCTCTGTCCATGGAATTCTCCAGGCAAGAATGCTAGAGTGGGTATCCATTTCCTGTATGAAAGGAAACTGAGTCTATTTGGATGTGAAAAATAAATTGACAATTTGATCATTATCAGGATATTTACTGGATAGATGAATACTTAGTAATTACAAAGGGGAAAATAGTAACTTTATGATGAAAAAGGCTAACAGGCACCTTCTTAATCAAATGATAAATTGAACATCATCAACAATGGACAACATTAAAATCCTGTGCTACAAAGAATACAGAAACACTTCTGTGGTATTCCCGCCAGAGGGGCAATACTTGAATCTAATCATAAGGAAACATCAACAAACCCACTCTGAGATACAGTCTACAAAATAACTACCTGTTATCTTCCAAAGTGTTAAAGGCAGGAAAGTCAACACAGTAATGCTTTGGAACAGTGACTTCTGATGTCTGGTATTCTTATTTCTCTGCTAGAACTCAAAATCCTTTATGGGTATTTCTATTAATGATGGAAGTCTTCTAATTTTAACAAAAAGCCCTACAGCAATCATGGTCATCTGACAATGCTGTTATTTTATTAGCAGAAAACAGAACCTAGGAAAAAACCTCTAGAAGATTTATCAGAAGTGTGTTAATGTAACTTCTCATAAAACTTCCTTATCTCCTTGTCATCAACATTTATAAATCAGTTAGGTTCTTTCTTTCTCTCTCAGTCCTTCCCTCTCTCCTTTTCTCCCTCTCTCCCATAGTATTTAGTGAGAATTTTAGTAGACTGATCATTTATGGAGTGGTCAGGGATCTGAATTCAAGATCTTGCCCAAGCACATTTTATATTTATGACCTTAGACAAATTATTTACCTTTTAAACAGTTTTTTCTCCACTTGTGATTGGGAAAACATTTACCATCCATTCTGATTAGGGTCCATTGCTGTGAGGATGAAATGTCAGTATGTTAGGAAAATGTGACACTGTGGATATGAGGTGGTACATACAGCGGTGGTAAGCCCTGGAACCTGTCATTGACAAATGACACAAAGGTATTATCCTACTGAGTACCTTGGCATTCTGCACAGTACTTATGTGACTGACTTTGAAGTGCCGCTCCATAGCCTTGATCAGCTGTAATGAATTTCCAGCAAGGGCACTGCCAGTCTATTCTGGTAAGGTGGATACTGTAGCTTTTGTGTCCCAATGTGCTGCCCAATGCCATAAATTATATGACCTAACAAGGTCTTACTTGCAACATATGCAGAAGAATGGACTTCTTGGAAAGGCTGGCAGCTAACCATGTTGTTTCAGAGGTTACACATGGAAAATGGGTTTTGCCTACTTCTGAAACTTGTCAGTTTTTTTTTTTCTCTCTGAGTGATAGAGTAGAAAGTTGACCCTCCAGTCATAGTTTGGCTCATAATTGCTGCTATTTTTAAATGTTAGAATATTTCATTTAATGAACTATAGCTGTTTATGAAATAGGATACATTTTCAAAATGCTTTAAAGCTCAGTTCATAAACAATTAAAAAGTGAGTCCAAAGGAAAAGGCTTGACACATGCGTCATTAAATCATAATGTAGTAAAACTGAAAAAGCTATCTGTTCAAAAATGAGAGGATGGAGTCTTATATTCTTGTTGTCTGTTGCTTTTTCTCACATTGAAGTTTTTCAAAAGAGGAATATTTACTAGTATATTAATTATTATTCTAAAAGAGAACTGTCTATTAATATAAAGTGTGAGTTGGAAAAAAGTCCTTATTTTATGTTTTCTTCAGAGTAATAGCCATTGTCCTTATTTGTTAAAATGTGTGAGTTAACAATTGTGGTAGAGTAAATTTAAAGTAAGTTTATTTTTCTTTGTGTTTAAGAAAAACTTGTGGATAAAACACTCCCATATGTGCGACAATGTTTTTTTAACGATGGAAATGGTTTGATATCATCTGAATGCTTTTTCTATTGTGAGCAAATAGCCTGTTTGAAATAACCAGGCAGGTTGGCATATAAGTAGCAGCTAAAAAAATAGCAGAAAGTAACATGGCCCATTTTTCTTGCCCACAAACTCAAACCCCATAATTTATCAGCCACATGTATAGTTTATCATGTTATAGTATAGAACTGAAGAACTGAAAGAGCCTTGATCAAATTCTAGGACATTTATAAAATAACACAGCTAATGTAGGCTAATTGGTTTTATAGTAATTTTACTTTTCACAAAGCTCTATCGTTAGGAAATGGTATTGAGCTCAAGAGTCTCACTTTAAAGTTATCCTCCCTGAATTCAAATTGCTGCTCAGTTTTTTCACTGTGTAAACGTTTAGGCTACTTCAGCTACCAGAACTTCAGTCTCCTTATCTATAAAGTTGAGCCAAATTAAGTATCTACTTCATTAGAACTGTTGTGGAGATTAATGAGGTAATGCCTGATAGAATACTTTACATAATACATGGCACAAGGTAAGCATTTGGTAATATTAAATGCAGCTATTAGTTTTATGATTGATATAGTTGGTATTGACAGAGCCACCAGAGATAGAAAACTATAATTGATATATATACACACATATATATATGTGATATATATACACATGCGAGTAAGTATTGCTTCTATGAAACAAGAGGGCTACCATAAATGCAAAAGAGTCAGTTAAGAACAGGATAGAACTTTTATAACTTTCTGATAGTGAACATAAAAAGAGAAATTCAATAGAAGGCAATGAACTAAGTTGAAAAAAATCTTCCAGAAAGTAAAGCAAAATGAGAAAGAAATGGAAAATAAGAGAACAATTTAAACAGTTAAAGAATCTGTCTGGAGGTCCAAAAGCCAAGGGGTAGGAGTTCCAGAAAGAAAGTGCATGCAGAAATTTTCATAGAAATCATTGAAAAAATTTCTGAGAGCTAATGGACATGTTTCAAAATTTAGTGAACTCAGGAAATACTCAATAGCAAGACTGAACAAAGCCATGCCAAGGCAATTCATTGTGAAATTTCATAATGCCCAAGGGCAAACTTAGATTCTCCTCCATAGAGAAATAACAGGGTCGTAAGGGTCAGGTCACAGTGACGTTAGACTTCTGTACCAGAAGACATTTGAGCACTGCTAACATGGCCTGAAGGATTGTTTCCGAGCAGAACTGTATATTCAGCCCAACTATTAGTGTAGTATAAATAAAGAACAAAGGCATTTACAGACATATGTTGATAAATTAAAAAAAAATATTCCCAGTCTCCCTTTCTCAGAAAGCACCTGGAATCTATGTTCTGCTAAAATGAAGAAGTAAGCTGAAAAAGAGGAAGACATGGCCCAGGGAAACAGAAATTTCAACAGAAGATAGCATCAGAGGAAATTTCTAGGTTGACAGTGAAGGAGAATACTGGAAACATCTATTTGGCAAACCCGAATTTCTACCAGTCCAGACTTGGGCAGGAAGACAGAAGTCTCTTTGAGCTTTGCTCAAAGAAAAAGAAAAATGTAATTGATGCATATGTGGTGGATGCTCATAATGTGGGTGTTGGTGCTGTTGCCTCAGTTGTGTCCGAATCTCTGTGACCCTGTGGACTGTAGCTCTCCAGGCTCCTCTGTCCATGGGATTCTCCAGGCAAGAATACTAGAGTTGTAACCATTCCCTCCTCCAGGGGATCTTTCCAACCCAGGGATTGAACCCACGTCCTTTGCATCTCCTACACTGGCAGCCGAGTTATTTACGACCAGCACCACCTGGAAAGCTCTGATGGTGATAAATAAATGATAAATAAATTAGTAGTAATAAATTAGTGATTACTCAGGTAGTTATGGGGCTTCCCTGGTGGCTCAGATGGTAAAGAATCTGCCTGCAATGCAGGAGACCTGGGTTCAGTCCTTGGGTGGGGAAAATCTCCTGGAGAAGGGAATGGCTATGCACTCCAGAATTCTTGCCTGGAGAATTCCATGGACAGAGGAGACTGGTGGACTACAGTCCATGGCATTGCAAAGAGTCAGACACGACTGAATGACTAACAAACACTTTCACTCTTTTCAGGTGATTCCCTGAAAAACAAATTCTACAAGATGTGAGTTGTATTAATAGTGAAATGTGTATGTAGCTCAGGTGCAGACAATATTTACAAGGTCTAAAAATCTAAGAACCAAATATTAGTTTAACTGAAATTTGTGATCTAAGTCTACTGGGAAAAGAAGGGAAGAGAGAATTGTGTATGGTGATGGGTAATGAAGGACTGATGTTGAAGCTGAAACTCCAATATTTGGCCATCTGATGTGAAGAGCTGAATCATTTGAAAAAACCCTGATGCTGGGAAAGATTGAAGGTGGCAGGAGAAGGGGACTACAGAGGATGAGATGGTTAGATGGCATCACTGACTCAATGGACATGAGTTTGGGTAAGCTCTGGGAGTTGGCGATGGACGGGGAGGCCTGGCATGCTGCGGTTCATGCGGTTGCAAAGAGTTGGACACGACTGAGCAACTGAACTGACTGACTGAAGTTAGAATTCTAAAGTCTCATCTTCCAGAGTAGGAGGTCAATAGATAGTGCCTGAAGCTCCAATACTTTGGCCACCTGATGTGAACAGCTGACTCACTGGAAAAACCCTGATGCTGGGAAAGATTGAAGACAGGAGGAGAAGGGGACGACAGAGGATGAGATGGTTGGAAGGCACCACCGATTCAATGGTGAGGGACAGGGAAGCCTAGCGTGCTTGGGGGTTGCAACTCCATGGGGTTGCAAAGAGTTGGATACAACTTGATGACTGAACAACAAAAGCGTTAAAATAAGCAACAGAAGCATTAACATAAATTTAATTTCAAGTGCTTACTTTTAAAGAATGGGATTGAGTGTGTGAGAGACGGATCTGGTGATTGTTATTTATCGTTGTAAGTTTTGTAGTACAGTTTGACTTTTTTTTTGGCTGTGCTGGGTCTTTGTTGAAGCACATGGGGGCTTCTACAATTGTGGCACGTGGGTTTAGATGCCCCTTGGCATTGTGGATCTTAGTTCCCCAACTGGGTATCAAACTTGTGTCCCTGGCATTGGAAGGTGAATTCTTAACCACTAGACCACCAGGGAAGTCCCTAGTTTGACTTTTGAAACTTTGTGTAGGTATTACTTTGATTAAAAATTAAAGTGAAGCTTAATGCCTTTTCCCTCCCCACCAAATGAAACCCAAGAATGTTTGGAGACACTCTTTAATGTTGTAGAGTGCTATAAAAACATTGGGTGATTTGTCACTGTGCAGAGTCACTGTCACACCGACTTGATGTATTTCTATTACTCTTTTCAGAACTTTCCCAAGTTATGTAGAACTTCTTAGTCTGTTATTTTGTCTCCTAAGACCTATGTGATGTGGTTCCCAACCAGCCTTTCCATCTTCTTTTCTTCAATACTTGGCTTCAGTTTCTTCCTATGTAAAGTGGGGGAAATAGATGAGATGATCTCTTTGGTTCTTTTCTTAGATCATCTGTGAAATCCATACAAAGGGACCGTGTAAAAAGAAAGTGAAGAACCAATTCACCAATACCAAAGCAGACTTTTATCTAGTCTTCTGGAGAGAAGTGCTTTCCTGAAGTAGTTTTATTTTATGGAATAATGAATGAAGATAAATCCATACATTTTAGGATGCATTTTCTCTTTTTAACCAGTGCTTATTATCATCCTATAATGTAGTTATGATCTAGCTTATAGGGAGCTGTATGTAATAAGCCATTTTCTTTATAACTCTTGTGGTTTGTTGTGCTTTACTTTCCACGTGTGGTTACCTGTATGTGACATCACGTTCATGGAACTCTCTCTTCTTATATGTGAATAATGTTTAACCTTGTAACCAAAGTACTTCAGTAGCTTGGTCTGAGTATTTGGTTATCTGATGGCTGATTTAGAAAGAATGGAAATAGATGGTGAACAGTTCTACTTACCATGCTGGAATGGCTTTAATCAGTTCAGCTCAGTTGCTCAGGCATGTCCAACTCTTTTGCGACCCCATGAACTGCAGCACGCCAGTCTTTCCTGTCCATCACCAGCTCCCAGAGCTTACTTAAATTCATGTCCATCGAGTCAGTGATGCCATCCAACCATCTCATCCTCTGTTGTCCCCTTCTACTCCCACCTTCAATCTTTCCCAGCATCAGGGTCTTTGCCAATGAGCCAGTTCTTTGCATCAGGTGGACAAAGTATTGGAGTTTCAGCTTCAGCATCAGTCCTTCCAATGAACACCCAGGACTGATCTCCTTTAGGATGGACTGGTTGGATCTCCTTGCAGTCCAAGGGACTCTCAAGAGTCTTCTCCAACACCAAGTTCAAAAGCATCAATTCTTCAGTGCTCAGCATTCTTTATAGTCCAACTCTCACATTCATATGACTACTGGAAAAAATAAAGCTTTGACTAGATGGACATTTGTTGGCAAAGTAATGTCTCTGCTTTTTAATATGCTGTCTATGTTGGTCATAACTTTTCTTCCAAGGAGCAAGCATCTTTTAATTTCATGGCTGCAGTCACCATCTGCAGTGACTTTGGAGCCTCCCAAAATAGTCTCTCACTGTTTCCATTGTTTCTCCATGTATTTGCCATGAAGTGATGGGACCAGATGCCATGATATTAGTTGTCTGAATGTTGAGTTTTAAGCCAACTTTTTCACACTCTTCTTTTCACTTTCATCAAGAGGCTCTTTAGTTCTTCCTTGCTTTCTGCCATAAGGGTGGTGTCATCTGCACATCTGAGGTTATTGATATTTCTCCTGGCAATCTTGATTCCAGCTTGTTCTTCATCCAGTCCAGCATTTCTCATGATGCACTCTGTATGTAAGTTAAATAAGAAGGGTGACAGTATATAGCCTTGTTGAACTCCTTTCCCAATTTGGAACCAGTCTGTTGTTCCATGTCCAGTTCTAACTGTTGCTTCCTGACCTGCATACAGATTTCTCAAGAGGCAGGTCAGGTGGTCTCGTAGTCCCATCTCTTTTAAGAATTTTCTACAGTTTCTTGTGATCCACACAGTCAAAGGCTTTGGCATAGTCAATAAAGAAGAACAAGATGTTTTTCTGGAACTCTCTTGCTTTTTCCATGATCCAGCAGATGTTGTCAATTTGATCTCTGGGTCCTCTGCCTTGTCTAAATCCAGCTTGAACATCTGGAAGTTCATGGTTCACATACTGTTGAAGCCTGGCTTGAAGAATTTTCAGCATTACTTTGCTAGCGTGTGAGATGAGAGAAATTGTGCAGTAGTTTGAGCATTCTTTGGCATTGCCTTTCTTTGAGATTGAAACAAAAACTGACCTTTTCCAGTCCTGTGGCCACTGCTGAGTGTTCCAAATTTGCTGCATATTGAGTGCAGCACTTTCACAGCATCATCTTTTAGGATTTGAAATAGCTCCACTGGAATTCCATCACCTCCACTAGCTTTGTTCCTAGTGATGCTTCCTAAGGCCCACTTGACCTCTCATTCCAAGGTGTCTGGCTCTAGATGAGTGATCACACCATCGTGATTATCTGGGTCATGAAGATCTTTTTTATATAGTTCTTCTGTGTATTCTTGTCACCTCTTCTTAATATCTTCTGCTTCTGTTAGGTCCATATCATTTCTGTCCTTTATTGTGCCCATTTTTGCATGAAATGATCCCCTGGTATCTCTAATTTTCTTGAAGAGATCTCTAGTCTTTTCCATTCTATTGTTTTCCACTATTTCTTTGCATTGATCACTGAGGAAGGCTTTCTTATCTCTCCTTGCTTTTCTTTGGAACTCTGAATTCAGATGAGTATGTTTTTCCTTTTCTCCTTTGCCTTTCACTTCTCCTCTTTTCTCAGCTATTTGTAAGGCTTCGTTAGACAACCATTTTGCCTTTTTTGCATTTCTTTTTCTTGGGGATGATCTTGATCCCTGCCTCCTATACAGTGTCAGGAAACTCTGTCCATATTTCTTCAGGCACTCTATCAGATCTAATCCCTTGAACCTATCTGTCACTTCCACTGTATAATCATAAGGAATTTGATTCAGATCATACCTAAATGGTCTAGTGGTTTTCCTTACTTTCTTCAATTTCAGTCTAAATTTGGCAATAAGGAGTTCATGATCTGAGCCGTAGTCAGCTCCTGGTTTTTTTTCTGCTGATTGTATACAGCTTCTCCATCTTTGGCTGCAAAGAATATAATTAATCTGATTTCAGTATTGACCATCTGGTGATGTACATGTGTAGAGTCTTATGTTGTTGGAAGAGGGTGTTTGCAATGACCAGTGCTGCCAACAATTTTGAGTGAACCCCCAAAGGATGGATTTCATACTAACACAAACAGACAGCTGCCTTTTATAATTTTAAAGTAAAAATTCAAACCGTGTGAATGATTAATTTTACTCTTCACACAGGGAGCTAACAGAATGAGAGGTCGGCTTGGAAGTGTGGACAGCTTTGAACGATCCAACAGTGTTGCTTCAGAGAAGGTATGCAAGTGGAGCTCTCCTTTTTTCTGCTGTTTCAACTTGGCAAAAACAAACACTAATATGGTATTATGCCTGCTTAGTTATTTTGTTATGCGTCCTTTATGACTTTTAAAAAATAACTCATGAGCTTTTATTATTTCAAAGAAGATTCTGTGTATTAGCTCCTTTCTGTCAACTAAAAAAAGATCTACAACTTGAGAGTTGTGAGTTAAGTTTTCTTTGGGGCAAAATGAGGACTGCAGCCTGGGAGGCAGTATCTCAGATAGCTCTGGGAGGCTGCTCCAAAGCAGCAGAGGGGCAAAGTCAATATAAGGTTTTGGTGAAGGGGGAGTTCAATACCATAAGCACTCATTTTACAAAAAGGTTTTTGTTAGTCAGGAGGATCTGATGTCACCATGAAAGGATTTAGTGCTTCTCTAGATATGAGGAGATGCAAGGATTGAGATAATAAAATCTGTTCCTAAAAACATCCAATTATCTAAAGACCTTTCCCACCAGATTTCCTGGAGCACAGAGTGCCTCACTCCACCCTGGACTCCCTCAGGAGCTGTTGAAGGTCAACAGCTATAGCAGCATGAGGTTCAATCTCCCTCTGTCGTCCCCTTCTCCTCCCGCCCCCAATCCCTCAGCATCAGGGTCTTTTCCAGTAAGTCAACTCTTCGCATGAGGTGGCCAAAGTATTGGAGTTTCAGCTTTAGCATCAGTCCTTCCAGTGAACACCCAGGACTGATCTCCTTTAGGATGGACTGGTTGGATCTCCTTTCAGTCCAAGGGACTCTCAAGAGTCTTCTCCAGCACCACAGTACAAAAGCATCAATTCTTTGGCACTCAGCTTTCTTCACAGTCCAACTCTCACATTCCATACATGACCACTGGAAAAACTATAGCCTTGACTAGACGGACCTTTGTTGGCAAAGTAATGTCTCTGTTTTGAATATGCTATCTAGGTTGGTTATAACTTTTTTTCCAAGGAGTAAGCATCTTTTAATTTCATGGCTGCAATCACCATCTGCAGTGATGTTAAGGCTTAGATATGGTCGATTACATCCTCCAACCCCACTGAAGGCACATGCATGCACACACACACACAAAAGCTGCTAAATGGTCATACTAGTAGAATACAGATCTTTAACCCACTGGGGTCATACCAGTGATAGGGTGGTTGGGGTTACCTCTAATTTGTTAACATGTATTACCTTAAATTCATGGGAATCCCAGGTTACACCTTTGTATCCATCCCTGTAGATATCAAGGCCATAAATTAGTACCACAAATCCACTGAGTTCCATACCAATCACTCTCTCTTAGGGTAATAACAAGCATAGTTCATAAAGTACCCAGCCTTGTCTCATAATTGCTAGATTGATCATTTTTACTATGATTTAACCATTCCCAACATAGAGGAGGCTTTAAATTTAAATGACCATAGCCTGGTGTTAACCATTTAAGGTCATACATCTGAGATGCTGCCTCCTGGCCTGTAGTCCTCATTTTGCCCCAAATAAAACTTAATTCACAACTCTCAAGTTGTACATCTTTTTTTAGTCGACATTTCTATCTATTAAACTGAAGCTTTCTCTTGGTGGGACAGAACACATTTTTGGCTGACTAACTCTGTTCTTTCAGGCTTTTGACTGTTTGGAGATAATATATTTTGGGGAACAGTATTGAACAACTGTTGATCTAAAGCCATAGAAAAAGGAACCATGTAATTGCTGTACTTATAGGGCGATCTTTTTAGCCTTTGTTCTCTCCTCATATTACTTCCGCCTCCCCTATGTTTAACCCTTTTAACTGCAACATTAGGCTCTTCTTTATCTCATAGACAATTCTCACTAGGTTTGGTTTCCTGTTTCCTGTAACATGTAACCTGAGGCAGATGCAACCTATTTGTTTTTAATGGAAAAATACTAAAATATTTTCACTAAACTTTTTGTCGGTAGAATTCAGACAGTTATGAGTCCATGAGCCCTAACCCATGTTTATCAAGCTACAGATTTCTACAGCGGAGCCTGTTCTGGAGAGTATAAACAGCATACTTGTCTAAATTGAAAGATTTATGTTGCCGACCCATGCAGTATGAGAGGCATTCCGGCAGAGCTCACTTTTCATTCATTTCCTGTTTTTCATGTCTTTAAAAATTCTTTTACCTCAGGGACCACGTAGTTAGATAGAAACATCCACTGTGAGGGAAGATACTTAACAGGCTTTATTTTATTTTCCTGACGTCTTTGCCATGAGACTTGGACACTTAAGCGTTGTTATATTGTTTGACAGTACAGGAAGCGGGCAACAGAGATGTCAGGGAAATCAGTAGATATGTGAATACAGACTCCACCCTCTTTTGGTCAGGATCTCTTTTCATCTTTCTGGTAACAAGAAGAGTACAGTAGCTTTGTAGCATTTTATAAGGGGTGAGAGGGAAGAATACCTTTTCTTATCATCCCTTTCACTTTCTGGCCTGTCTTTACGGATGCTGTCTTACAGCTGCTTATCAGAAGAAATGGGCTGTGGTGATAGTGATTAGGCTTCAGCATGGATTGAGTAAAAAAAAAAAAAAAAACACAACAGTTTGTCATGACTCAGGAGGCAGAAGAGATACTCTGTCCCTTTTGAGCTGTATCTGAACAGGTCTGCCATGATCCATGTAGGAAAGAAAGGCCTGACATTTTGCATTTCAGGACTACTCGCCAGGAGACTCTCCGCCAGGGACCCCGCCAGCTTCCCCCCTGTCCTCAGCTTGGCAGACGTTCCCAGAAGAGGATTCTGACTCCCCGCAGTTTCGAAGACGGGCCCACACATTCAGCCACCCACCTTCAAGCACGAAGAGGAAGCTGAATTTGCAGGATGGGAAGGCCCATGGGGTTCGCTCCCCTCTTCTGAGGCAGAGCTCCAGCGAACAGTGCAGGTGAGTCCAAACCTCTCTCCAGAAACTGAAACCAAATTCTCCTGTCCCTGTGTTCTGACCACTGGGAGTGAAGAGGTTTTGTGACTTCCTGCTGTAGCCAGTGGTTAGTTTTCAGGGAGACCAGAAAAATAAATTAAATTATCAAAACCTTTGTCACTAAGGGAAGCAGGCAAGCTTTAAGGCATCCCCAAAGATCAGGGTTCAAACATTTTGGATGCAAATATTTTTTTTCCTAGAAAAAATGGAGAGAACAAGATATCATGCCATTGTTTTATCTGAAAAACCTGCTGACAATACATGTTCCTCAGTGTCTCCTTGATGAAGGCATTCATGAAGCAGCAAATTTGAAAATAACATAGCTGAGCTTCCTGTAAGCTTACAATGAAAAACACAAGGGTTAAAAAGAATCACTCGTATTACCTTTATACATGGGATAAAATTTGGCTGTTATTTAATTTCATAGAAATTATCACCAAATGTGAAAATTGTTAAAAATTTTATCTAGAATAAAATGATATTTATAAAGAAGAATGCATATACCATAATTGACATGAACATCCATTAGAAATTATCTCACATGATAATTTAGGAAATACTTTAACAAAATAATTTAGCATTTGATAAGAGATAATAAAATTTGCAATTGTAGAATGATTATACTTCTTATTATATAGTACAAATCAGAATTTATATCCTAGGACTAATTTTGTTTCTCTTCTTTACCCATGAGTTTGGTTTAGGAAATAGTTTTATGGGGATTCCAGTCAGAGGGAAAAAAATAAAATCAGAACTCTGAGTGAAAAAGAAGATTAATTTTTAGATTAGTTGCTATTAAATTTACCAGCATTTGTTTTAAAAATATAATTGAATCCTCATTGTTTTTTTAATAATTTCATATTATAAACAAGATATTTAAGATATATAAAAATAGTAAAACTAATTATTCTCGGATTTTTCTTTTATGAAAAAGAACTAAGTATTCATGTATATAGCAAGCATTTTTTATGATCATTTATATTTACCCGAGGCATTATATCTTTTTCCAGGAAAAGTTATTTTCAAGAATTTAAAATATTAAAGGATAAATATGTCTATATTTTTTTATGTTTTCCACATTTTGTAAGGTATATACTCAAAGAATTTCTGTCAATATGAGAAGATGCTATTTATATCATGGTAAACATTTGCTATGAAAAGAATCTTCTGGAAAAAAATCTTTGTAGGTGACTTAAGGATTCAGATAAAACCGTGACTGCACAATTCTACAGGCTGCAAGAAAGAACATGGTTATTAACATTCATTAAGCCAAAGATATTATGACTCCCAACAACCAAACATGTTGTTCTTAAATTTTTAGAAGCGTTTATATCTTTAAAATAATTAAGTCTTTGAACTACTGATAACCAGTTTTTCCTTCTGGAGCTTGTTTCCTGTAATTATTTGTGCTTTCCTACTTTTTCCCCTTGAAGGATATTTGGCAAGTCAAAATAAACACTTTTTGTCCTAAAATTGTTAAGAGCATTTTAGAGACAAACACATATGCTGAGAAACGCTGCATAGATGAGGAATTCAGTTTGTGAAACAATGAACCAGGTCATCATCATCTAATAGAGAATTGCATGCATATAAATCTTTTCCATATAAATTCAACCTTGATTACAGTAATAGCAAGAACCTGTGTATATGCTATTGAATAGTGAATGAAGATTGTTCCAGAATATAACTTAAGACGAATTTGCTGTATTTTCTGTACTCAGCATCCTTCCACCAGCTCGGCGCATGCACAAGGAGTGTAATTCTTCCTCCAGTCTTCCAAGTCTTCATACTTCCTTCTCTGCCCCTTCCTTCACTGCCCCCTCTTTCCTGAAAAGCTTTTACCAGAATTCAGGTAGACTATCCCCACAGTATGAGAATGAAATCAGGTGAGATCAGTGTCCTCTGTTTGCAAAGCAACCTTTCTGCAGTGATATACTGATATGTTACTAAAAAGTGGCTAATTGATTTGAGTGACATGAATGCATCTGTGTGTTGTGCCTGTTCTAACCAGTTTCTAATAATTGGTTCCAGTTCCAATTAATTTGAAGAAAACCTTTACAAACAAGTGTTTCAAGCTTTTTGATGACATGATTATCTTACTTTGGGGACTATATTTTTGTATTCTTTGTGTGTTTCTTTGCCTTAGGCCCCAGAGTCTGAGCTTTATTTTGTTTGGGGCAAGACCTATGCAAATATATACTAAGCAAACCTCCCCAATCATGTCTCTCTCTTTTTTTATTTTTAGCTTCTCTGGACATATAAAGCCACTTATTTAAACAGCTGTACTAAAGTAATGGATATTATATATTTTTATTATTAAGTATATAGAATATTTCCTAGGTGTTTCACTGGTTTTTCAATGACATAGGCTTGCTTTTCTGAATCTCAGTGTTAGTCACATAATGGCTACAGGATCATATTGATAACAGCTCTTTCTGGCAGCATGAGGGATCTCTTGAATTCTGTAGACATTCTGTTTTATTTTGTTTCTGTCCCCAGTATTGAAAATGCATAACCTATTAAATCTTGTTCCTTGCTGTTATAACTACACAAAATTAAGTGTGGTGATTTTTTGAGAATTACCATTAGATGATTTTTGAAATTTGGAATTCTTACTGATCTTGCAGATTCTTAGTGGGATATTCTAGCCTTTGGAAAGCAGTGGATTAAGCTGGAAATTCTCAAGGAGTTGTTGGCTTAGAATTTTCTGAGATTAATTTTTATTTTTATGTGTAGCTTGAGTCATTCTTTTTTCTTGCTGTATAGTATTCCATTTAATACCTCACAATGTATCCATTCTCTTGCTAGTGGATATTTGGGTTGTTTCTATTTTTTGATAATTGATAATTCTTGCAGTCAAGGAGAGGGATACGTGCTGTCAACCAGGCTGCATGCCACTAAAATCTTCTTGGCCTCCTTTCTTTTAGACATAGGGAATTCAAAAAGTTAGTATAATTAGGCAATGTGCATTAACTTGTTAAATTATAATAACCCTTGAATTATCTCTGAATGTCTTTTGTCCATGTATGTCAAGCTCTTTTCATCCCAAGGCAGGCAATTAATATTGGATTAATAAAATTTTGAATCTGAACTGCCTTTGAGTTAGTACAAAGTTATGCTGAAATATTGAATTTCTATTGAAGAAAGTTGATAAAGAATTGATTTTAAAGGTTTTTATAGGCTCAGCCTTATGTGAGAAGAAGAAAACCATAACAATTGCATTATGTATATGGAATATGCAATGAATTTAGAGAACTGATAGTTTAGATAATTGAGAACCGATAAAACATTTTACACGTGTTAACATTAAAAATTTCAGTCTACCTCAGCTCTATAATTCTATGTATTGATAAGAATATAGCACTTTCAGTGACACTCATTTTCAGGTTCCTGCTGTTATGTTAAAGAGAACATCTAGAGAATTCCTGTTTTCTTCCAGAAACAGAACCATGTCTGAAGGTGACAATTAGGGACAGCTACCAAGAAGGTCAAGGATTAGCTGTGAATAGGTTTTAGAGTACAAAAGCAGTGACTATAAAAGATTATTATAGTTGATAATTTCTGCTGAGGTGTATGTATTATTCTTGTGCCAAGCCCACTACACCTCATTCTCATAGGAGCATATTGAAGTCAGAGGGCAAATATTTAATTTTGCATTGAAAAAAATGTACCTCTTTGTGGTGATCTTATTTTAAATGCTATATTTAGACATATGGAAAACTTTTAAGTTTATAGGATCATTAAAAACATCCTACCTTCTGAAATTTGTAGTGTTTTCTTGATTCTGAGGAATTCTAAAAAATCAGAGAGCACTTTCTGGTATGTTTTTGTTTCCTTTTTGTACCGTGTTTTGTAATTTGACAGCTTAGAATCAATAGGCCAAAAAGACACTTAAAATTTCATTAAAGATTATGCCAGTTGTAAGCATCTGGCTCCATGGATTATCACGATGAACATCCCGTATCACCCTCACTCGGTCAACACCTGGAATGCTGCCAGCACCCTGGCAGCTCCTCCCATTTCCCCATCCAATCTCTACTCCTCATCCTGACCTCAGATACCATAGTTTAATTTTGCCTGGTTTTGAACTTTCTATAAGTGGAATGATACAGCATAATTCTTTTATATCTGGCTTTTTTCACTGAATAATGGTTTATGAGATGTATTCTTTTATGTGTACTTCAGTTTATTTGTATTGCTGAATAATAGTATTTCATTTACTACATCATAATTCATTCCTTTTCCAGTGGACAGGTAGGTTATTTCTAGTTTTTTGTTTTTTATAGAGTACTCTTCCTGGATAGGGGTTTCCCAGTGATTCAGTGGTAAAGAATCCACCTGCAAATGAAGGAGATGCAGGAGACATGGGCTCTGTCCCTGGGTCGAAAAGATATCCTGGAGGAGGAAATGGCAACCCACTCCAGTATTTGTGCTTGGAGAATTTCACGGACACGGGATCCCGGTGGGCTACCATCCATGGGATCACAGAGTGTTGGACTCCACTGAGTGGCTGAGCATGCATGCACGCTCCCTGGATATTATCCATGTCTACATTGGTACATACTTGTGCATTGTTAGTAACTATCTACACAGTAGCAAAGTTGTTGGACAGAATTCACTCTTAATAGGTTTATTTCAATTAGTCAGTGACTTTGACATAAATTTACTACAGCCTTGGAGAGAGATTTTTTTTTTAATTAGTATTATAAAATAGCTTCAGATTTATAGGAAAATTGCAAAACTATTATGGAGAACTGCTAAACCTTTATCCATATTCATCCATTTTTAACATTTGCCACATTTGCTTTATCATTCTGTTTCCATGTACACATGCATACGTATATGCATATATATTTTGTTATTCTAAGCCATTTGTGAGTAGATTGCAGATAACATGTGCCTTTACTCTGAATCCTTCAGTGTGTGTTTGCTAAGAATGAAGATACTCAAGAGTGTGGCTTTAAGCCAGGAATTTCTGAACTCTACATCTCTCATTATCACTGGTTTCAGAGAAAACGTCATATGCACACAATTACCATGATATCTGCAACTATTCAAAATAGAAAGGAAGAGGTCCATAAAACTATGTAATATAATTTTCCTTTGAGTAGCTCATATCTTATTAGAGGCATAGTGTGATCTGTAAATATTCACAGTTAAAGTAAAGAGTAGGTTAGCATATAGGTTAGCAAATACTATTTAAAAAGCATGATCATTTGAAATTTGAAATTCAGATTAGACATCCTTCTCCAGGACCACTATTTTTAATTATTAAAAACAGGTAGATTATTGTTGTTAAGCAGGCTGAGAAAAAGAAGCCAAGATACTTTTAATATCATGATTTACTTAGAAGTAGGTTCATTTGTACAACAGTGAAATGCTAAAGGAAAGGGAGTACACATATGTTTGGTTTTACCTTACTTCAAGTTAATTCTTAAAAATTTAATATTATTTCATTGTGTAGTAGCTGAAATATAATTATGCATAATCTGATGGTATATTTACATAACGTCCATTTAGCAAATATAATATATCCTTTATAAACAAGCATCTGTTTCCTCCTTATTGTTGCTTCTCAGCTTTTGAGCCTATATTTGAAAAATTTGTATTGAAATTCACTGGTCAAATGATAGTCATTACATCTACTTCTAAAACTTTTCAGTGACAAAATAGATTTTTACTGACAAGTATTTTGTGGTGTAGTTTGGTTCTATAGTTTTCTCATATTATCTGATAAAAATAGTGTAATTGCTCATGGTACAATATTGAAATTATTTGTACTGTATTGATGTCTTATGGGAATGCCTTTTAATCCTAAATCCTGGTTTTGGACATCACTCTTTTTCTGTGCTAATGCCGTTTCTTGTTTTCCTGTGGTACTAGACAAGACACTGCTTCAGAATCAAGGTGATTAGAGGTCTAAATATTTTCATTTACAAATTTATTAATTCTTCTAACTAAGTTACCAGTCACTTAAAAAATCAGTTTTGGCTGTCTTCTCCATGCATGCCATCCTTCCGGTGATGTGAGGGGTATATAGTAGGGGGAAAATGACTCCTGTGTAATCAAAGATTATGAATGATCATATAAAAGATTGATTGTAAACAAATCCTGTTTCTACTCTATTCCACGTTGACATTTCCTTAGGACTCTGCTGTGGCCTCAGTAGAGATTAATTCAAATTTGAAACTAATGGAAGTAAGTGAATTTGCTAGTTTGGAGGTACATATGTACATTTAAGGAGTTTATTTCAAATCCCAAGTAGATGCAGAAATAAGAATCCTAAAAGAAATCAAATCTGGTTTTCACTGAAAAATATTCTTAGTCTATTTCTGTTCATCTTAGTTGCTGACACATGGGTTACTTTGAGGCACTGCTGTGGCCTTCCAGACCTCCCACTGGGCTGGACACAGGAAAACACCTACTTCCTTTTTATGGAAGTCTGACCACAATTGTGATGACATTTCTTCCTCCTGACACACATGCTTTTTGTGGTAAATGTCCAGAATCAGTGCTGGATAGCTTAGCTGAAAATTATTATTCTTTCCTAGTTTCTATGCTTTGCTCATATCACAAGACCAGTGGAAAACAGACATTCCTATCTTCCTGTTGAGGTCACTAACATTTAGATTTCTTTCTAATGGGAGTTAAAATCCAGTATAAAAGATTGGGCTAGCATGAGATGTTCAAAGAAAAAAATTATTTGGGGCCACATTGATAAGATAAAAAGTGACTGAGACTTGTAATTGACCTACATTTTTTAATGGTTGCATGTAAGACCATTTCAGTAATATTTCTTATCTATTTCCAAAAGCCCAACAGAAATGTTAAGATTTTCTGTGTCCTTCTAGAAGTTTCTACTATAGGCATGGAAGTAGGTCTGTGTTTTACCTTAGTGGTCATCTGGCCTATTATTTTATATATGGTTAGACTGAACCCCAGAAATGTTTAATATCTTGCTTGATATAATTTATATAACATTAAGTTATAAGAATGTGAGTAAGCAAATGAGCTCCCTAGAGATATTTAAAATTCCAACGCAAAGAACTTAATTAAAAAATTTTTTTTCATTCAGTCTAGAGTTTAGGAAATGAAATTCTTCGTTCGTGTTCTTTTTTTGTTTTACACATTGATGAATCTATCTCATTTGATTCAGCTTAATTGATTTCCACTCGATTAGCTATTCTCAGTTTTATTTAATTAGTAAAGATATTCCATAGAATGAGAGATGGGTACCCAGTTGAAACCAGGGCTTACATAAGCTATTAGTCCACCTAAAGTAATTATGAATTAAATCGTACTATGGGCCTCATGGGAAAAACTCGCAAATTGCAATACCGTGTTATTCCATGCAGCCTTTCTTGAGGCATTTACAAGGAGAAAGCCTTTTCAGATTTCTGTTAAGTGGTTTTCTTTCTGTTGTTATTGTTTAGTGGATTAGTTGTGTCCGACTCTTTTGCGACCCCATGGACCTACCAGGATCCTCTGTCTATGGGATTTCTCAGGCAAGAATACTGGAGTAGGTTGTTATTTCCTTCTCCAATATATGCTGGTATATATATTAATGTGTTTTCTATTTGATCCTCCTATTTAAAAATAAAAAAGCATTTACATTTTGAAATCCAGTGGTTTCAAAAGAAAACGAAGTGAGACATTTACATAAATGAGCACATAATATAGTAATACTCTATTATAATGTAAAATGACATTATTCCATTAAACAAAAAAAGGAAAGAGAAGTATTGACCTAAAGACTTAATGCTAAGTACATACTGATTTTTTACCCTAGAAATACAGAGGAACCTGGGAGTCCTGACAGCTTTATTTTTATGAACCAATAGGGCTTTGTCTGAACTAATGCAAAGGGTATTTACCTTAACATAGTAAACTACAGAGCCTAGGTGTCTGGATTCTGGATTGCCTGGGTGTGAATCCTGACTCCCCCACTATATCCCTGAGACTGTTGGCAAATGACTTAGCTTCTTTCTGCCTCAGTTTTCTCACTAAAAATAGGAACTGTAATACTATCTACCCCATAAAGTTGCTGTGAGGTTGAAATGAGTTCATATTTATGAAATGCCTAGAACAGTGCCTGGCACATGGTATGTCTATTTGTTTTAGCTTTATTATTACTAGAAAAAAATACATGTTGTTTTTAATTTTACTCTAAAGGTGGACATTACCTAGGATTACTTAAAAGAGAACTGAAGTGAAAACTAATATTGTAGTAAAAAAAAAAAAAAGCAAAAAACAAACAAAAATTAAAAACTTCAAACAAAACTTCACTCAGCCCAGTGAAGTTTCCAAAGTGAGAGAAAGAATTAAAAAGAAAAATATTTTCTTTTCACCTGTGGTTTTGGTGACATATTTAAGGAGCCTTAATCTAACTCAAAATCTTGAAGATTTACTCATATATTTTCTTCTATGAGTTTCATAAGTGTTTTACATTTTTTAATTGAAGGATAATTGCTTTACAGAATTTTGTGGTTTTCTGTCATACATCAACAAGAATCAACCATAGAGAGATTAAGAATTTTGATACACACGGTTTTGATTCTTAAAATTACTGCCTTAGGAATGTTAGGTTGCTGATTAAATCTGAATCAAAAAGTAAAGTGCCATAAGTTGCACGTACGCACTGCCTGTTGAAACCCTTTTCTGGACCCGGACTTCTGGATACACGTTTTTCTTAGTAGATGAAGCACGGCAATTTTTGCCTTATCTTGGCCACTAAACTGCCTTTTCAGGATGTCGTTTTCTAGTACATGATAAAGGGTCAATGGTCTGTTATATAAGTTCTTCCTTTTCATATAACATTATCTTATATTTTGACAGTTAATTTTTGGCTTATTGCTGCTGCTGCTGCTAAGTCGCTTCAGTCTTGTCCGACTCTGTGTGACCCCATAGACGGCAGCCCACCAGGCTCCTCCGTCCCTGGGATTTTCCAGGCAAGAACACTGGAGTGGGTTGCCACTTCCTTCTCCAATGCAGGAAAGTGAAAAGAGAAAGTGAACTCGCTCAGTCATGTCCGACTCTTAGCGAACCCATGGACTGCAGCCCACCAGGCTCTTCCGTCCATGGGATTTTCCAGGCAAGAGTACTGGAGTGAGGTGCCATTGCCTTCTCCAAGCTCTAAGCTTTACTTCACAATGCTACATCGTATCTGAATTCCTCTAAAAACCTTGACTTGTTCACAAATTAGCCCCCAATTTTCCAGCTGCAGTCATCCAAAAGAAAGTCTAGATTAAACTAAGAGAAAAGTTGAGGCGCTTTCCAAAGCAGGATCATCAGCATTTATAATTGCTTCCCACCAGACTAGCGGGAAACCAGACTAGCCCTGGTCTCAGGGCTTCTCTGGTAGCACAGCTACCAGGGAAGAACCTGCCTATCTGCAATGCAGAAGACTTGGGTTTGATCCCTGGGTTGGGAAGATCCCCTGGAGGAGGGTATGGCAACCCACTCCAGTGTTCTTACCTGGAGAATCTCCATGGACAGAGGAGAATACCAGGCTATATACAATCCATGGGGTTGCATAGAGTAGTTCATGACTGAGCGACTAAGCACAGCACAGACAGACCAGGAGGGGAAGTTTCTTTAGCATTTTAACTATTTTAAGCTGGTTATTGATAAGTAACAGCAGGCAAGGAAAAAACTCTGAAAGTTAAGTCAGAGCCACCCTTTTGAGAGACATTTGCAACTCTGAGGGAAATCTCCTCTGGCCAGGGCATCTGGGAGTTCTCAAGTGGCAGGCGAGGACTCACCAGTCAGTGTGGTAACCTTGCCCTTGTTTACAGTGCTTCTCTTCCTAGGGCTGGTTCCCCATCCTCAGCATCCTCTTTTGTCTTTGGCTGAGGGTGGTGTTTGAGGGGAGGGTTTCATCCATTTTGGAGAGTTACTTGGTTTTCCTAGGTCTCTTTCATGTGTATGTGTTAGTAAACTTTTAATTTTCCCCATGTTAATCTGTTTAATGTCAGTTCAATTCTAGAGCAGCCAGGCAACCTAGAATCTAGGAGGGAGAAGAAAATCTCCCGATAAAGTATTAACTCCCTAATGGTAGAAGAACTTCTCTTATAGGCACACATCAGAGATACTACAGGGTTGGCTTCAAATCCATGAAATTAAGCAAACATTGCAATAAAACGAGTTATAATTTTTCTGTCTCCCAGTGCATATAAAAGTTTTATTTACACTATAAAATTCAGTGTGCAACAGCATTATGTCTAAAATAGCCATACCTAACTTAATTAAAAATATATATATTGTATTGCTAAAAAATGCTGGCTGTTGCCTGAACCTTCAGCTTTTTGCAAAAACAAAATCAAAGATCACTGATCACAAACACTGTAAGAAGTACAGTAATAATGAAAAAGTTTAGGACTTCCCAGTGGTCCAATGGTTGAGACTCCAGGGGCACGGGTTCCATCCCTGGTCAGGAAAGTTCTTTACTGGCCATTAAATTCCAGAAAAATGAGGAAAATGTGTCTTTTTGGTAGTTTGTTTAGATTACAGAATTTTAAGTTTTAGATATTATGAAATTTTCAAATTTGTAACAGCGAGCTGATATAAAGGTATATTATGCACCAGTTTTATAACCTATTCCCCCAAAATTGTATATTTTACAGACAATAATGAAAATCATGACTATCAACAAAAGATTTTAAGAAAGTAGATCTGTTATTTATTCCTGACCTGTCAAGGAATTTATTCCTGACAATCCAAGCCAACATGAGCTTGATTAAACTCCGGGAGATAGTGAAGACCAGTCCATGGGGTCACAAAGAGCTGGAGACTACCAGTAACTGAACAACAACAACAGCAATATCGATGTATTCCACAGATATTTGTTGAGTTTGTTGTTCAGTTGCTAAGTCTTGTCCAGTTCTTTGGAGAAGGCAATGGCACCCCACTCCAGTACTCTTGCCTGGAAAATTCCATGGACGGAGGAGCCTGGTAGGCTGCAGTCCATGGGGTTGCGAAGAGTTGGACATGACTGAGCTACTTCCCTTTCACTTTTCACTTTCATGCATTGGAGAAAAATGGCAACCCACTCCAGTGTTCTTGCCTGGAGTATCCCAGGGACGGGGGAATCTGGTGGGCTTCCATCTATGGGGTCGCACAAAATCGGACACGACTGATGTGACTTAGCAGTAGCGGTCCAATTCTTTGTGACTTTGTGGACCATAGCATGCCAGGCTCCTCTGTCCATGAAATTTACCAGGCAAGAATACAGGAGTGGTTTGTCATTTCCTTCTCCAGGGTTTCTTCCTGCCCCAGAGATTGAACTCACATCTCTTGCATTGGCCAGGTGGGTTTTTTACCACTAAGCCACCAGGGAAACCCCTTTTGTTGAGTTCAGTTCAGTTCAGTCGCGCAGTCGTGTCTGACTCTTTGTGACCCCATGAATCGCAGTACACCAGGCCTCCCTGTCCATCACCAACTCCCGGAGTTCACTCAGACTCACGTCCACTGAGTCCATGATGCCATTCAGCCATCTTATCCTCGGTCGTCCCCTTCTCCTCCTGCCCCCAATCCTTCCCAGCATCAGGGTCTTTTCCAATGAGTCAACTCTTCGCATAAGGTGGCCAAAGTACTGGAGCTTCAGTTTTAGCATCATTCCTTCCAAAGAAATCCTAGGGTTGATCTCCCTCAGAATGGACTGGTTGGATCTCCTTGCAGTCCAAGAGACTCTCAAGAGTCTTCTCCNGGGTCTTTTCCAATGAGTCAACTCTTCGCATAAGGTGGCGAAAGTACTGGAGCTTCAGTTTTAGCATCGTTCCTTCCAAAGAAATCCTAGGGTTGATCTCCCTCAGAATGGACTGGTTGGATCTCCTTGCAGTCCAAGGGACTCTCAAGAGTCTTCTCCAACACCACAGTTCAAAAGCATCAATTCTTCTGCACTCAGCCTTCTTCACAGTACAACTAGAACTGCCAAATGACCCAGGAATCCCACTGCTGGGCATACACACTGAGGAAGCCAGAATTGAAAGAGACACGTGTACTCCAGTTTTCATCACACCACTGTTTACAATAGCCAGAAAATGGAAGCAACCTGGATGCCCATCAGCAGATGAATGGATAAGAAAGTAGTGGTACATATACATAATGGAATATTAGCCATTAAAAAGAATGCATGTGAATCAGTTCTAATGAGGTGGATGAAACTGGAGCCTATTATACAGATTAAAGTAAGTCAGAAAGAAAAACACCAATACAGTATATTAAAACATATATATGGAATTTAAAAAGGTGGTAATGATGATGCTATATGCAAGACAGCAAAAGAGACATAGATGTAAATTACAGTCTTTTGGACTCTGTGGGAGAAGGTGACGGTGGGATGATTTGAGAGGGCAGCATTGAAATGTGTATATTATCATATATGAAACAGATCTACAGTCCAGGTTTGATGCATGAGACAGAGCACTCAGGGCTGGTGCACTGAGATGACCCAGAGAGATGGTATGGGGAGGAAGGTGGGAGGGGGATTCAGGATGAGGAACACATGTAAACCCATAGCTGATTCATGTCAATGTATGGCAAAACCACTATAATATTGTGAAGTAATTAGCTGCCAATGAAAATATATAAATTAATTTTAAAAAATAGAAAAAAATAGATCATGTCATTGGGTGAATCTTCTGAGTGGGGTGGGGGAGGGTCCTTTGTATGCAGGAACCTAACCTGCTATGCTTCATAGCGCTTGTAACAACTATGATGCAAACTATTATATTAACATAAGTAACAATTTGTTCAGCACTTCAGAGTCTATCTCCTTTTCCATAAGCTCCTTGAATGTGAAGTTTGCCTGCCTGGTTTACCACTGCATCACCAGAGGAATGCTTACCACATAGAAGGCATTCACAGATACTTGTTGAATGAATACATGAATGGATTATTAATGACCCCATTTATTATTCAAACATTTGTAAAATGCTTTTGTGAATGCTCAGAAATCCCAAACCTACCTAAAATATGCTATAAAATTTGTTTCACTTCCCTAAGAAATATTTTCAGATTTTTCAAATTTGGGCTTTATCCATGGAATTGTGGACTTCAAATTTATCCCATTGGCTGGAAAGAATGTTGAAAATTACCAATGGGAAATTGTTAAAAGATTTTGATCAAAGGAATGGAACAAGGTGAGATAAATGGTTTAGAAAAGGAACATTAGGGTCAGTGTGCAAATTGGAGTGAGTGGGGAAAGACCTAAGGCTAATGAAAAATTATGAGAGACAAGTAGAGGAGCAGTAGTGAGGCATGGGAAACAGATTTATTTGAGAGGCATTTCAGAGGTAGGGGCTTCTCTGGTGGCTCAGATGGTAAATAAGTCATCTGCAATGCAGGAGACCTGGATCCAACATCTGGATTGGGAAGCTCACCTGGAGAAGGGGAATAGCTATTCTTTCCAGTTCTTGCCTAGAGAATTCCATGGACAGAGGAGCCTGATGGGCTACAGTCCATGGGTTTGCAGAGAGCAACTAACACTTTTTTGAGTAGAATCTATAGAGTTTGGTAATATCATTGGAGTGTGATAAGGCAGGAGTGGGGGTTCAGGATACATAGGAGAATCTGATGAGATTTGGGATTAATCCTGTTTTTATTAACTTGTATTACTTGTGATGTGGTTAATTAAGACACGCACATGTATGAATATCAGAATTTCTCATCTGTCACATTATAAAACTGAGAGAGGATCACAGTTTTCCTGACTCCTATTTTTTTTTCCTGAGTCTAACTGTATCTATCATGAACTTCTTTTTTCCCCAAACCCTGGCCTCCTTGGCTGGCTCCTGACACCCAACTAAAAAGGCTCAGTAACCTCCTAGAAGGTTAGGTTCTGTTTCTCAGCTGCCAATTCCAATTTAGAGCCTATTATGATTCCATTACCCCCTACCAAATTTTCTTTTTGAATTATTGTTCTGTGGACTCCCACTGCTTACATTGATTCATATTTCTTGGTTCTAGGATTTGCTTGTATTACCTCTCACCTGGCTAAACGATTTGAGTATTCAATTCTCTCTTCTTATAAGAGCAAGCTTATTGCCAAGTTAGTTTCCTCCAACATGCTTCATGCCCATTCTCTACCTTTTTTCATCTGGCCTTTATTTCTGACATCTTGGTCTGTCTTTTCTCCCAAAAGTTTCTTAGTGATGGAGCTTTCCAACTCAGGAAGCCAGGTAAGTGAAGAATCAATTTAGCCATCCAGTCTCCCCCTCTCCTTTTGCCTTGTTGAGTGTGTTGCATCAACATTTTTTTTTTTCAATGCTTGTGCATCATAACAAATATTTGTTCTTTCAGAAGCACTGTAATTTTTTCCAGGCTTCAAACTCATGTTGCTTTATTGATATGTAAATATGCAAAGTTTCTAAATATGCAAAGTCTCAACTCAGTGTTTGTCCCTATAAGTCTCTACCTGACTGATCCTGATGGACCAGTCATTGCAAAGCTGAATCTATTTAGCACAGGGCTGACATATTCTCACTGCTCTGGAGATCATTTCTACTCTTCAAGAACTCTGGGTATGTGTGTGTGTGGTGGGGCGGTCATCTGCTGCACTGCTTATGATCAGCCCCATTTATCCCTAAGGGTCTTTTTGAAGGTACTTTTGTTGCAGTTATCTTCAGTATCTATAATATCATGCAACACTTACAGTATCATTTCAAAGCTTTAGAGAAGAACTTCCTGCAACAAAGTTTATGGAAACTTCCTTTATAGTTTTGGTTATTTGCCCATGAAAAGCCTAAAGATGATATGACATATTGTAATTTGTAAAATGATGACTTCACAAATGAAAATATGTAAACATGGGCTTCCCTGGCAGCTCAGTGGTAAAGAACCCATCTGCCAATGCAGGAGATGTGGATTCAACCCGTGGGTCAGGAAAATCCTCTGGAGAAGGAAAAGGAAACACTCCACAGAGGAACTTGGCGGGCTACTGTCAATGGGGTCACAAACGGTCAAATATGACTTAGCAACTGAACAAGCAAATAAACTATAGTTAACTTATCAGACTTCATCCAAATTGTTTTAGTTTGGGAAGTCTCATCAAAATATACAGTTAATTTGTATGTGAAAGTATTAGTCACTCAGTCCTGTCTGACTCTTTGCAACCCCATTGGTTGTAGCCTGCCAGGCTCCTCTGTCCATTGGATTCTCCAGGCAAGAATACTGAAATGGGCTGTCATTTCCTTCTCCAGGGATCATCCTGACCCAGGGATCAAACCTAGGTCTCCTGCATTGCAAGCAGATTCTTTATCATTTGAGCCCCTAGGGAAGTCCAATTTGTGTGTGTGTGTATACATATATATGGTGGTGGCAGTAGTTTAGTTGGTAAGTCATGTCTGACTCTTGTGACCCCATGGACTATAGCCCATCAGGTTTCTCTGTTCATGGGGTTTCCCAGGCAAGAAAATGGAGTGGATTGCTAGTTCCTCCTCCAAGGGATCTTCTCGACCCAGAGAATGAACCCTCATCTCCTGCATTGTAGATGGTCTCCTGCATTGCAGATGAACGCTTTACTGTTGAGCTACCAGGGAAGCTCAGTTTGTGTGTACACACACACACACAAATATGTATATATATATATACATATATATATACACACACACACATATATATGTAGAGAGAGAGAAATTATAGATTGTATCATGTGAAGAGTTTAATGTGTACTTAATATGGAACATAATTTCAACTTTAACACATATATTAACTATTTGATATGAATTTTTTGTATTGTATTTTTCTTTAGATAGAAAACAAAAGTATATTTTGGAAGGATTAAGTTATGAAGGGGGAGAAACAATATTTTACAGGGAGAGAGACTGAATTACATGCCAGAAATGTTCAGAACAAATTCAGTTATTTCTAACATATCAAATATCAAGATGTAATTTTCAGATTTTAAAGAGTGCTATTAACATTAGCTTTCAATTTTTATGTGGGTTGTTAATACTAGTGAGCAGTGCCAAGTGGCTCCTAAAACCAAGTTATTCTTTTCCATTTAAATTGTGCTTTCCAAAATCCACAGGGTTATTTCACTCCAATATTCTTAGGTGTATTTATGTATTCAGTATAAAGTCAACATCTTTGAATGTGATATTGAGTGTCAGATTGACTATAATATTTTTTATAATCTATAGATGTCTTACAGTATAAAATGTTTATTTATAGGCATGACTAGGAAAGATTCTTTAGATTTTTATCTTACAAAAATAATGGAAAATCATAAAGTCAGTTGGATATCTTGACTGAATAATGCCTAAAGTAAGTATGCTTCTAATAAATAAGCAATTTCCAAAATGGTTACTTCATGTTTGCTACTCATAAAATATACTGGAGCCCATTAGGACACTGGTACAGGGCTTGACAAGCAGTGTTTTCCTCTTAGACTCTGCCATATTCAATTTTTAACTCCCTGCCATTATTAGGTTTTAGAAGCTTAATCTGATGTATATTCCTTGAAACATAAAAATAGTCTTTATATAACAAAATGATGTGCCATAGAGTTCCTTTTAAATGGCAAGCTTTTTACATAGCTCCCCTCCAGCTGAGCCAAGGACCTGATGTGTCTTTGAAAGGACTATATTTATGACTTCTCCTTTGTCATTGATCTCTCAGAGGTTATTGTCACAAATCAGAACAGAGAATCCCCAGCCTTTCTCTGATATTCCCTTCCTACAATAAGAAGCTTTGTTCAAAAAACCAGGAGTCCTCCTAGACTTTGTCTTTACAAGTAGGCTGGCCACACAAGTCCCTAGAATTTGGAGCTAAGATCTTTCTGTTCTTATTTACAGAAAATGTGCTGGTCCCTTCATTTCAGTTCAGTTCAGTTCAGTCACTCAGTCATGTCCAACTCTTTGCAACCCCATGAATTGCAGCATGCCAGGCCTCCCTGTCCATTACCAACTCCCAGAGTTCACTCAAACTCACATCCATAGCTCTAAATCTAGGAGCTCCCTGAATCTTGCATCCAGTCATTGAAGAAGTCCTCTCTGCTCTCTTCTGTATATCTCAGAATCCATCCACTTCACTCCTTGCCCAGTACCAATATCCTAGTTCTGCTCACTATCATCTCTTGTCTGTCTCACTGCCTAAGCTCCCTACTGTTACCTTGACCTTCAGTCTCACTTTCCAGAAGTATACTGTCTGTTGCTGAAATGCAGATACTTCAGTGAAGCTTCCTTTTGCCACCAGGATAAAGTCCAAACTCAACATGGTATAGTTTTTACTGCTCTCTACCATCAACTTAACTTCCCTAGTGGCTCAGTGGTAAAAAATCTGCCTGCCAATGCAGGAGACACAGGTTCGATCTCTGGGTTGAGAAGATCCCCTGGAGGAAGAAATGGCAACCCACTCCAGTATTGTTGCCTGCGAAATCCCACAGACAGAGGAGCCTGGTGGGCTCCTCTGGGGTTGCAAAGAGTCAGACACAACTTAGGGACTAAAACAAACAGCGACAGTGTCACCTGTCATTTTGTGTTTCCAATTTCTTTGTGTCTCTTTTATTCATTACTCATCCTGTGTGTTAGTTGCTCAGTCGTGTCGGACTGTTAATCACCCCATGGATTTTAACTTGCCAGGCTTCTCTGTTCATGGAATTCTCCAGGCAAGAATACTGGAGTGGGCTGCTATTCCCTTCTCCAGGGATCCCACATTGCAGGCAGATTCTTTACCATCTGAGCCACCAGGGAAGCCACATTTGTGGCTTATCCTAAGCCTTTGCAGATGTTGCTCCTGGCTTGGAATGCTGTTCTCTTCTGTTCTTCTTCTGCCTCTTCCTTTGCCTTACCCTTCTTCTCCCTGACAAACCATCTTGCCTGCTCAACTGAACTCATTATTGACATATAGACCTTGATGTTACACACTCTGGAAGTCTACTCTGACTCTCCAAACTGAGTTAGGTACCATGCTTGTGTGCTCCCGTACGACATGCCACTCTGTGTGTAATGGCCTATTTGTGTGTTACCTTGCCAACTAGACAGTAAGTACCTTGAGGATGAGTACCAGGTGTTGCTCAGTACTGAGTCCTCAGCACCTGTGATGTTGCCTGACACCTAACACATAGCTGCTTTATACTGGTTAAATGATTATTCCCTTGTGCCCACTCACCCCTCACTCCTGATTTTGTTTCTGTATTTCATTAGCTTATGGACATCTGGGCTTCTCTCCTGCATGCTATTTTGTGACTGTCACTGTTGAATCTGACATTCACTTCAGCTTTTCTTCTTTTGATCTTGGCACTTGTTGTCTTTTGGATGTTTTATATCAGCCCTTTGGCCCTCTCTGTTATAATTGCTTTCGAAAGCTACCCTCATGGTGACATTGCATGCCCAACTGGTGTCCCTTCTGAGTTTGTGTCTATGAAAGGTGGGGGAGAATGGAGAATAAGATATTTTTTTCCTAATTATTTATTATAGTATCACTGTGCAAAGGTAAACAAATTTGACTTTATTTTCAATAGCTTGAGAACGACTCCAAAGCATTATCCTGTCATCTGATTGCATCACAATGCAATCACATTTTCCTTACTGATGGATTATGTGCCTCTACTAAAAGTCTTGCACCTGCTTCTCTCAGCTCATTCTCTGTGAACATCAAGTCTAATTAGCTGCTTACTCTAAAACTTCAGTCATCTCTTTCCTGAGACTGCTTTCTGCAAGTCATACTAAGAGTCAGGCGGAAAAAACACCTTAATTTTCAACAACCTCTATCTGTTTTCTACAATTTCTAGGTTCTAACTCAAAGGATAAAGACAAAACTGTTCCCCCAAATTCTTTCAAGTTTTCAAAATGTTCTTCTAAAGAAAAGAAAGTGACTAAATTATTCTCTTGGTTCTGTTTTCTCTTCTCTTCTGTTTCCTGATCTGTCAAGAGGTTTTGCCCTCCTGAAGCGTGACTTTGTTCATCTCTCCATATACCTGTTGGCCATTTGTTTGTTTTATCTGGAGAAATGTCTATTCAGGTCCTTTGCCTATTTTTAAATTTGGTTCTTTCTTTTTTACTATTGAGTTGAAGGAATTCTTTATATATTTTGGGATAAGCACCTATCTGATAAATAGTGTATAATTATTTTCTTCCTTTCTTAAGCCTGCCTTTTCATTATGCTAATTGTTTTCTTTGGCTATGCAAATACATTCTAATTTGATGTGTCTCACTTATCTATTTTTTGCTTTTGCTAGCTACGTTTTTCGGATCATACCCAGGAAATCCTTGCTAAGTCTAATGTCATGATACTTTTCCCCTATGTTTTCTTCTAGGAGTTTTCAATTTCAGGTATTACATTTGTCTTTAATCTGTGTTGAGTTGGGTTTTTTGAATCCTTAAAAAATTAAAAATATAAATAACATATGATGCAGCAATCCTACTTCTGAGTATTTATCCAAAATAGTTGAAATTAGGTTCTTAAAGTAATACTTGCACTCTCATGTTTATTTATAATTATTTACAGCAGCCAAGATGTGGAAACAAAGTCCACTGATGGATGAATGGATAAAGAAAATATGATATATACATCAGCCTTACAAAAGGAAATCTTTCCATCTTCAACTTAAGGGGATAATGCTAATAAGTGAAATAAATCAGTCACAGAAAGGCAAACCCTGCATGCTTCTACTTATATGAAGTATATAAAATAGTCAAACTCATAGAAACAGAGAAGAATGGTGTTTGCCAGGGTCTAGAAGAAGGAGGAAATGGGGAATTATTGTTCAGTTGGTATAAAGTTTAGTTGTGTAAGATGAATAAGTTCTAGAGACCAGTTGAGCAGCACTATACAGCATTGTACAGCTTTATTAACCAAAAAAATTGTCTATGAGGGTAGATCTCATTTTAGGTGTTCTAATAATAATTGTTAACTGCAATATTTTGGCTTCTTTTTGAGTCATGTATGCCAAGAAACTGAAAACATTTTATAAAGTTCTACAGAGCCCTGCTTAAGAGACTTTGAATAATTTTTCCCTTTGAAAATTAAATAGTTCAAATAGCAACTAATCTTATAATAGCATCACATCTGCATACCTCTCAGAGAGGTCCTGAAATATGTTTTCATTTGTGGGAAGTCCTTGTTTATTTGTTTGACCCAAATTGATGTTTTCCTGGTGGTCAGGAATAGTGCATGGATTTTCATTTTTGAATAAACAAAGAATGAGTTCATTAGTGTTTCTCAGAGCCCTGTAGAAGAAAACTTTAGAGATGACCCACAAATGAAAATGCATTTTTTTTATTTTTAGAGAAAATGAAGTAGGTTTATATAGGACTTTGAGAATAGCTAAGCAAAACTGTGAGTTGAGTCAGAGTAAACTCAGTTAACTTTTTCATTACAGTAGGTCCACTGTTCTGCAAAGCAACAATTGTAACCACAGTGGAAATGGCTTTGCTTAACCAAAGCAAAATGGATTAAAGATCTAAACATAAGACAAGAAACTATAAAACTCTTAGAGGAGAACATAGGCAAAACACTCTCTGACATAAATCACAGCAGGATCCTCTATGATCCACCTCCCAGAATACTGGAAATAAAAGCAAAAATAAACAAATGGGATCTAATTAAAATTAAAAGCTTCTGCACAACAAAGGAAACTATAAGCAAGGTGAAAAGACAGCCTTCTGAATGGGAGAAAATAATAGCAAATGAAGCAACTGACAAACAACTAATCTCAAAAATATACAAGCAGCTTATGCAGCTCAACTCCAGAAAAATAAATGACCCAATCAAAAAATGGGCCAAAGAACTAAATAGACATTTCTCCAAAGAAGACATACGAATGGCTAACAAACACATGAAAAGATGCTCAACATCACTCATTATCAGAGAAATGCAAATCAAAACCACAATGAGGTACCATTTCACACCAGTCAGAAGTAAAGCAAAACAAATTAAAAAGATAAAAATTAATTAATTAAAAAAAAAAAAGAAGCTGTGATGGTTCAAGCAAGAGATGCCCACTGGCTGTGTTATGTTGGGCAGGTTACCTAATCATTGTGATCCTCAGTTTTATCATCCATTCTGTCAGTGAGAATAAAATGAATTATGTATATATAGATAAAAAGAAATAATGCAATCTACATATGCAGTCTTAAAATTCTTAGTAGCCAAATTTAAAAAGTAAAAATAAACAAGAGGGATTGATATTAATAATATATTTATATAGCTGCTGCTAAGTCACTTCAGTCGTGTCCGACTCTGTGTGACCCCAGAGACGGCAGCCCACCAGGCTGCCCCGTCCCTGGGATTCTCCAGGCAAGAACACTGCAGTGGGTTGCCATTTCCTTCTCCAATGCATGAAAGTGAAAAGTGAAAGTGAAGTCACTCAGTTGTGCCCAACTCTTCGAGACCCCATGGACTGTAGCCTACCAGGCTCCTCTGCCCATGGGATTTTCCAGGCGAGAGTACTGGAATGGGTTGCCATTGCCTTCTCCCAATATATCCAAAATATTTTGAGGTGTTAAGTCTTTGAAATTGTAAGTGTATTTCAAACTTACGTCCCATTTCGGTTCTGACCAGCCACATTTCATGTGGTCAATACTGCACTGGGCAACACAATCTAGAGCCTGAAGAAAGTATCTGTGGTAGCTAATGTCAGAGGAACTATAAGATTCAAATTGAGATCTGATGCTTCCTTGATATGCCCCTCTTACCATGACACTTATAAAGTATTCCAAATTTAGATGTCAACTGTGGGAAAAATTAAGGTCAGTGTCCTTAACTAATCCTAATGGATGATGATGCATTGCTGCTTTCACAGAATGGGGACCCAATATACAAATTGAGATTAGCTATAAATGAGTTAGAAATGCGTATTTCTTGTGCTCTCCAGTGTGCAGTCTGACTTCCCTACCTCTTACACTTAACTCACAAAGTGGTTTAGATTATTAAATAGGAAAATTAATAAAAAAGACTGTGATACAATATCTGACTTGTGGAAGGAATACATTACTTTCCCCTTTCCTCAGCTAGTTCAAATCCAGAGAGGCCCAGGCCATAAGTTTTATCTCTTTTAGGATCAATAAACTTTGGAAGATGGATATCTGAAGATTTCAGGGTGTGGTCATTGCAGTCATTTGGTGAGAAAGAATAAATGAGTAGGTATCACTATATTCTTTTCACTAAGGGATGATTCAATTAAATTATATGACATTCTATATATCCACATTGTCTATGAAGAGCAGAGCTTGGAATTGGAAACATGTGTATACTAAGGAGTATGTTAAGTACAGGTACATACATTGGGCTATTTTCATAAATAGACTAAATAAAATGCTGAAAAAGTTATATTTAGAGAAGAATGTTTAAACTGTTTTAAAAGTGAGAAAAGCATCCTAACCACAGGAAACATTCAAGATTATGATCTTATTTTTTTGCTGTCTTCTGAGAAACATATTGATTTTGTTGTTTAGATCAAGCACGAATGGAATTCTGTCATTTTGTCAACAGTGTTCAGGCCTAACCAGTAAGAAAATGAAATTAGAGAGTAAAAAGAAAGTTCATATAGTTGCTATTAACCATACATGTGAGAAGCTGGATGGAAGAATGCAGTTATCCACAATTATGGCAGAAACATACCAAAGAAGAAGTTGAAGATTTGAGCGAAAAGATTGAGATCCTTCAGAAACTATTGCCTGAAGACAACTTATATTTAGGATATATACAATTAGTATAACAAAGACTCAGAGGACTAGTGGTATAAATGACATAAAAATTTGTTTCTCTTTCATGGAAAGACCCCGAGCAGATTTTAGTATTGTCTGTATCTTTCTAGGTTATGGCCAGATGGCCCTTTGATCAGGTCAAGAATTGCCTAGTGGTTGGCCCTGTCTTTAGCAATGTATTTTCTTCAAAATCTTAATAGGCTTATGGTCTACTGGTCTCAGATTTGTTTCACAAAGTGAAAATGAAAGTGAAAGTCACTTAGTTGTGTCCGACTATTTGTGACCCCATGGACTACACAGCCCATGGAATTCTCCAGAATACTGGAGTGGGTAGCCTTTCCCTTCTCTAGGGGATCTTCCCAACCCAGGGATCAAACCCAGGTCTCCCACACTGCAGGCGGATTCTTTACCAGCTGAACCACAAGAGAAGCCCAAGAATACTGCAGTGAGTAACCTATCTCTTCTTCAGTGGATCTTCCCAACCCAGGAATCGAACCAGGGCCTCCTGCATTGCAGGTGGATTCTTTACCAACTAAGCTATCAGGGAGGCCTGTTTCACAAATAAGTAGCCAAAGATACTCTCTTAGTCAGACTTCTTATACCTCAAGATGTTTTATTAACTGGACTTTTTTCTTTGCCCATTCTCCTCAAGTTATTAGTGCCTCGTTGAGTTCATCCAGGGTAATAGAGTTAATTGGGAAGGCTCTAACATTAATCAGATCATTGCTTGTGGACTGGACTCACTGATTTATGGGGAGATACTTGAGAGGGCCTGGAGGCACAGTATTGTCTTGTTGAGTTTCTGTCTTTAAATCACTTCTTAGCAGTTTTGGATATGGAAGCAATGAACTTTTTCAGTTGTTGCACATTTCTAAATTACTGGACTCTGTTCATTTAAGTTAAAGGTTATATGCAGAGAAGAACTTCCTTAAATATATTCCCTTCAATCCATGCTTGCAAATGTTCTAGGTATTTTTTCTAGCTCTTTCCTAAAAATCTCAAATGTAACCAATATACACAAGCATCCTGAGTTTTTTCAACAAATTCCTAAACTCACAGGCCATATTCAAATGTGTTCTGCCTTCCAAGCCATCAGAGGTAACAGTTTTTCTAAATGTATTTCTAAGAAATAGTAAAAGTCACCATCTTTCCAGTTTCTAAGTCTCTGTCCCTTCCACATGCTTTCTATCTCTTAAGCCAAGGTTACATATATTAGGTTCTGTTATGGCAATTCCAATCTTAGTATCAAATTCAAGATTAATTAGACTATTGACACAATTGCTGTATGAAATTCAAAAGTAACAGTAAGTTAAACAAGATAATTTATTTCTCTCTTTCTTGGCAGCCCAGATAGAAATGATCCAGAGCAAGGAAGCAGCTTTGAGACCATGTCCACTTTGTGGCTAAAGATGACTTCTTGAGTTCTTGTCATCACACTTGTGATGATGGGAAGGAAGAACTAAGAGAAAGAATGTGCCTTCTTTGTCTTAAACAAATGACTTTGGGAGTTTTGTATCACTCATGCTCCTATTACATTAGCAGGAACTTAATTGCTTGGCCACACCACACTAGAAAGAAGGCTGAAAAATGAGGTCTTTACCTGAGCAGCCATGATTCCAACTAAAATTTTTGGTATGATGTTGGTATCACTGTCGAGACAGATGATTTTACAGACTTTACAGTCAGATGACTGTGACTTTCATTTTATCATTCAGTAACCATTCCCTCCTTTTCCTTCTTAGAAACTAAATAACGAAGCATGAACTTAAATGGTGCTCATGGACTCCAAACTGGCAGAGTGTTTTTGAAGAAATTATGTTTTGTTTGGCAAAGTAATTAATCTCTTGGTAAGGTCAGCATGTATTTCTTGGTCTTGAAGATTTTATAACATTTCCGTAGACCATAAAATTAACAGGACAACTGAGGACAGAATATTGGAAACCAGAGGAGTGTTTCCCAAATAAATGTTCATTTTTTAATCTTCCTCTCTAGACTTGCTTTCTAGAAACATCCCTCTTCTTGTCTTGCTTTTTCCAATGGTCTTTCACTGAATCCACACAGACAAAAATAACAGAGCATCTACATCTAAATTCAGATCTCCTCAACTGCAGTAAAACCATAGTAATGATTTCCCCCTAGACCTAGCAAGGGCTCATACTAGGAGTCTCAACTATTCTTCAGCCTGTTTCAGACTTTTCTCATTGTGGATTAAATGGTAGTTCAAACTCTGGGGCTTATTCATTCTGCTATGAATAAAACCAGACCTGACTTCTGACTCAGTTTTGATACAAAGTAATGAAAAGAGTACAGTCCCTTGTTTGGTTCAAGAAACTGTGGTTCAGACTGTGCTTTGGTAGATATGTCTTAGCTGATCCCTTGTATATGGGGGAGCAATGTCAATTTTCTTATCTCTTCAAGTTTTATATTCATGATCTTCATTTCGGCTATCAGTTTTCAATGTATATCACTAACCCTGTTCTTCCTAAGCTTTTTTCCCTGTATTTCTAATTGAACAGTTAGGAATCATAGTGGAAATTACTTGGGCTTAAATGGTTTAACAGGATGACAATAGAATTGCATAGGACAGTGCCTAACAGTCAAATGATAATTACTGTTATCGTGGTCTTGTGGAATGAACAGATCAATAAATCTGTCATTTGTAATACACTTTGTAAGAAATGGTATAGCAGTGTGTGTTGGGGGTTAACATAAACACTGTTCAGCTTGACACAGAGGTATATGAAAACATTTTTTTTGTTTGTTTGTTTAAGATGTACCTTATTTTATTTTTTTTTAATTTTAATTTTTACTTTATTTTACTTTACAATATTGTATTGGTTTTGCCATACATTAACATGAATCCGTCTCAGGTGAACATGAGTCCTCAATCCTGAACTCTCCACCCGCCGCCACCTCCCATCCCATATCAACTCTCTGGATCATCCCCGTGCACCAGTCCCAAGTGTCCTGTATCCTGTATCGAACATAGACTGGTGATTCATTTCTTACATGATAGTATACATGTTTCAGTGCCATTCTTCCAAACTTCCCACCCTCTCCCTCTCCCTCAGAGTCCAAAAGTCCGTTCTATTCATCTGCGTCTCTTTTGCTGTCTCGCATACAGGGTTATCATTACCATGTTTCTAAATTCCATATATATGTGTTAGTATACTGTATTGGTGTTTTTCTTTCTGGCTTACTTCACTCTGTATAATTGGCTCCAGTTTCATCCATTTCTTTAGAACTGATTCAAATGTATTCTCTTTAATGGCTGAGTAATACTCCATTGTGTATATGTACCACAGCTTTCTTATCCATTCATCTGCTGATGGACATCTAGGTTGTTTCCATGTCCTGGCTATTATAAACAGTGCTGCAATGAACATTTGGGCACATGTGTCTCTTTCAATTCTGGTTTCCTCGGTGTGTATGCCCAGCAGTGGGATTGCACTTTCTAACATCACACACAAGAATGAAACAAGAACATTTTTCTTTAAAAAGGGGCTATAATTGAGAAATATTACTATATCTAATCTAGAATTTCTCCCTTCTCTGCTCTATACTTCACAAATAATATAATATAGTTAGTTGTTCAGCTGTGTTTGAGTCTTTGCAACCCCATGAACTGTAGCCTACCAGGCTCCTCTGTCCATGGAATTCTCCAAGCAAGTATATGGAGGGGGTTGCCATTTCCTTCTCTAGGGGAATCTTCCTGACCCAGGGATCAAATCCAGTTCTCCTGTGTTGCAGGCAGATACTTTACCACCTGAACCACCAGAGAAGCCCCAGATAGGTAGTTTATAAATGTTTGGCACTTACTAAAATGATTTAACTAAATATGCAGATTTTATAATTAGTCTAAGACTCTCCATTAGTAATACATTTACATATTAGTATGTTAATATTAATAGCATAATAACTCTATGCCATTGCACTTGATGGTGTATCTCATCTCTATTACACAGATAAATTTACTGGTACTCGGAGCAGCTTGCTGACTTATTCAGAAGCATATTACAAGTAGCTAGGAGATTTGGGAACAGAACTCAGGTCAGTTATCTTTAAAGCTTTTCATCAAAATATTTTACAAAATTTTAAAATGTATGTGTGGAAATATCAGAATACCTATATACTAGCACTATTTACCGGAGAAGGCAATGGCACCCCACTCCAGTACTCTTGCTTGGAAAGTCCCATGGACGGGGGAGCCTGGTAGGCTGCAGTCCATGGGATCGTTACGAGTTGGCACGACTGAGTGACTTCACTTTCGCTTTTCACTTCCATGCCTTGGAGAAGGCTGTGGCACCCCACTCCAGTATTCTTGCCTGGAGAATCCCAGAGATAGAGGAGCCTAGCGGGCTGCCATCTATGGGGTTGCACAGAGTCGGACACGACTGAAGCGACTTAGCAGCAGCAGTAGCAGCACTATTTACAGCAATAAAACAAGCTTAGAATATTTTCCTCTAGGTCAGCCTGAGACCAAGTCTCTGTGACCTTGTTCTCCCAGAAGAGCAGGAGTGTAGAAACAGACTTTACCTGCAGTGGGAAATGCCAGTCAAAACTGTCAAGTGTACCTCACTGATGCTTTCTGGCTTTGTATTGCACTTTCGATTTCATTTGGATCTAAGAGTGAGTGGACAAACGAGGAAAAGGAGATTGAAAGAGAGTTCTGATACCTATCATTCTCTTATTCCCAGTGTCAACCATCAACATAACATGCTTTTCAGTTCATCTCTCTTTGACTAACATATGCAGAGATGTGATCAGTCATGAGAATGATCAAATGCACTGGAGAGAACCAGTGAACACTCAAAAGGCAGCCACAGTATCTCAGCAGACCAGTGTCATCATCAAAGGAATTTGCATTTCACATTTTTAGCTGCAGATGAGAAAGGCTACTATAAAAATGATATTAGACCTTATGGAGGAAAACTTCTCATTAGAAAGTAATGGGGGGGGGGGCGCCTAAGATGGCAGAGGAATAGGACGGAGAGACCACTTTCTCCCACTCAAATTCATCAAAAGAACATCTCAATGCTGGGTAAATTCTACAGGGCAGCTTCTGAATGCGAGCAGAGGACATAAGACATNATCCAACCATCTCATCCTCTGTCATCCCCTTCTCCTCCTGCCCTCAATCCCTCCCAGCATCAGAGTCTTTTCCAGTGAGCCAACTCTTCGCATGAGGTGACCAAAGTACTGGAGTTTCAGCTTTATCATCAGTCCTTCCAATGAACACCCAGCACTGATCTCCTTTAGGAAGGACTGCTTGGATCTCCTTGCAGTCCAAGGGACTCTCAAGAGTCTTCTCTAACACCACAGTTCAAATCATAAGCATCAATTCTTCAGTGCTAAGTTTTCTTTATAGTCCAACTCTCATATCCATACATGACCACTGGAAAAACCATAATCTTGACTAGATGGAACTTTATTGGCAAAGTAATGTCTCTGCTTTTTAATATACTATCTAGGTTGGTTGTAACTTTCCTTCCAAGGAGTAAGCGTCTTTTAATTTCATGGCTGCAATCACCATCTGCAGTGATTTTGGAGCCCCCCAAAATAAAGTCTGACACTGTTTCTACTGTTTCCCCATCTATTTGCCATGAAGTGATGAGACCAGATGCATGATCTTTGTTTTCTGAATGTTGAGCTTTACGCCAAGTTTTTCACTCTCCACCTTCACTTTCATCAAGAGGCTTTTTAGTTCCTTTACACTTTCTGCCATAAAGGTGATGTCATCTGCATATCTGAGTTTATTGATATTTCTCCCGGCAATCTTGATTCCAGCTTGTGCTTCTTCTAGTCCAGCGTTTCTCATGATGTACTTTGCATATAAGTTAAACAAGCAGGGTGACAATATACAGCCTTGACATGCTCCTTTTCCTATTTGGAACCAGTCTGTTGTTCCATGTCCAGTTCTAACTGTTGCTTCCTGACCTGTATACAGGTTTCTCAAGAGGCAAGTCAGGTGGTCTGGTATTCCCATCTCTTTCAGAATTTTCCACAGTTTATTGTGATCCACATAGTCAAAGGCTTTGGCATAGTCAATAAAGCAGGTTTACATTGCCTTAATACACCCTTTTTTTTTTTTTTCAAGTTAAAAAAATTTTTTTTTTTGCAATTCTGTGGTCTCACTAATTAAAGCTGTATTTATAGCTTAATTCTAAGTATTCAGTTTAGTTCAGTCACTCAATTGTGTCCAGCTCTTGGTGACCCCATGAACTGCAACACGCCAGGCCTCCATGTCCATCACCAACTCCCGGAGTCCACCCAAACCCGTGTCCATTGAGTCAATGATGCCATCCAACCATCTCATCCTCTGTCGTCCCCTTCTCCTCCTGCCCTCATTTTTTTCCAGCATCAGGGTCTTTTCAAATGAGTCAGCTCTCCACATCAGGTAGCCAAAATATTGGAGTTTCAGCCTCAACATCAGTCCTACCAATGACCACCCAGGACTGATCTCCTTTAGGATGGACTGGTTGGATCTCCTTGCAGTCCAAGGCACTCTCGAGAGTCTTCTGCAACACCACAGTTCAAAAGCATCAATTCTTCGGCGCTCTGCCTTCTTCACAGTCCAACTCTCACATCCATACATGACCACTGGAAAAACCATAGCCTTGACTAGATGGACCTTTGCTGGCAAAGTAATGTCTCTGCTTTTTAATATGTTGTCTGGGTTGATCATAACTTTCCTTCCAAGGAGTAAGTGTCTTTTAATTTCATGGCTGCAGTCACCATCTGCAGGGACTTTGGAGCTCAGAAAAATAAAGTCAGCCACTGTTTCCCAATCTATTTCCCATGAAGTGATGAGACCAGATACCATGATCTTAGTTTTCTGAATGTTGAACTTTAAGCCCACTTTTTCACTCTCCTCTTTCACTTTCATCAAGAGGCTCTTTAGTTCTTCTTCACTTTCTGCCATAAGGGTGGTGTCATCTGCATATCTGAGGGTATTGATATTTCTCCCAGCAATCTTGATTCCAGCTTGTGCTTCTTCCAATCCAGTGTTTCTCATGATGTAGTCTGCATAGATGTTAAATAAGCAGGGTGACAATATAGAGCCTTGACGTACCACAGCCTTTTCCTATTTGGAACCAGTCTGTTGTTCCATGTCCAGTTCTAACTGTTGCTGCCTACCTTTATACAGATTTCTCAAGAGGCATATCAATTAGTCTAGCTATTACTAATTATCACTTGAAATAATACAATGCAAGCATATTTACTTTTCAGTTTGTGAAAATTAACACGGATTTTAGTATTCTAGTAAACTCAGAGGACACTTTTGCATGTTTCACTTCATTTGACAAATCCAGGTGTGTCTCTTATGTATAATATATAAAAATTTCAACCCAAGTGGTTTTTTAATATTACTTTTAACCCCTTACACAGTGTGGCTAGAAGCACGATGCATTTTTTTTTTTCTGGCCCTTAACTACAATGAGATAAAGAAACATTTAACTGGCTCAATATTTACTTTTGCCATAGATATTATTCAATTCAGCATTTTAAGAAAAAAATTGCCAGGGGTTTCAAGGAAGTTATAACTTCATTATTAATTACGATAGTTTACTGTTTGATATACAAACGTGGCTAACTTTATGTACACCCTGTATTTTGCCAAAGTAATTAAATTATGCCTGAGCTGCCGTCCATGTTCCTTAGGGAACTTTTCTTTGGATCCAAAGTGTTTCTTGATATTATATATCACATATAAACAACTGTAATAGAAATCATAAGGATTTGGTGGCCACTATATGGCTCAGATGGTAAAGTGTCTGCCTACAATGCTGGAGACCTGGTTTCAATCCCTGGGTTGGGAAGATCTCCTGGAGAAGGAAATGCCAACCCACTCCAGGATTCTTGCCTGGAAAATCCCATGGACAGACGAGCCTGGTAGGCTATATAGTCCATGGGGTCACAAACAGTTGGGCACGACTGAGCGACTTCACTTCACTTCAATTTATAACAGAAGGTGCCAGATCTGATATCAAGAAAACAGTCCTGTTCTTGACCCTGCCTAGTAACTTAGCTTGAGATACTTGTCACTTTGGCTGTCATATTATCATTTATAGAGTGAGGTGAATGGTGAGCAAAACTCTAATCACAACTGACTCTAATATCTAAGAGTATACATTATGTATATATAAATATTTACATCATATTGTTGTATATGGCTTCTCTGGTGGCTCAGATGGCAAAAAAATCTGCCTGCAATGCAGGATACCCAGATTCAATGCCTAGGTCAGGAATATCCCCTGGAGAAGGAAATGGCATCCCATTCCAGTATTCTTGCCTGGAGAATCCCAAGGACAGAGGCGCCTGGGAGGCTACAGTGCATGGAATCACAAAGAATTGGACATGACTGAGTGACTAAATACTTTCTGTTATATGTATTATATTATTTATAATATATAACATATATTACACATACACATATGAAAATTTTTTTTAATGACCAAAACATTAGGAGCACAATCTAAAATGTTGGTCTCTCTTCTAAGATTTTAATTAAAATATCAAAAAATATAGTTGCTGGATAGAACTGACTCCTCAGTCCTCTGGGAGGCAGTATAATGGTGTGGGTAAAAAATAATGTCTCTGGAATCAGATTTGTCTGTGTACCTACTAACACAATCAGGATATTGTCAATAACTTCATCATAAGATTGCTGCATTGCTTAGATAAGTTAATATATGCAGAAGGCATTAAAGTCTCTCCAGCACACAATAAACATCTATAAATACCAAATCATATTATTCATTTCCCTCAACATCAATTTTAAATGGAAGCTTCAGAAAGTCCTTACAAAGTTGTATATTTTAAAGAAATTTAATGTATTCTCACAACCATAGAGATTATAACTCTGCTAACCATAAGTGTTATCTACCTTTTCATCTATAAAATTTTGTTTACTTATTTATAGCAACTGAAATAAGAATATATGGTAGTCTTGTTATGTAGAATGTGGTTTCCATGATTAATAAAGTTGTTTTATAATATAATTTTTTAACATTTTTATCATTTTCTAATATTTTAAAAGTATTTGACAATGTAAAAAGCTGAGTGAAATATTTAAATGTATGCAGATTCACTTATCAAAAATCCAAATGATTCAACATATTTAACATATGTACACTTTTCTGCATGCTTATTATATGTCAATAACAGTTTTCTTCAAAAAGCTAATCTTTTCTTGGTAAAAATGCAATATAAACTCAACATTAATAGAAATGATAAAGTCAAATGGAAAGGAGGCATAGCAGTAGGAGGTAGAGAGTTTATTTCTTTCAGTATACTAAAAAAATTTGAGTTTTAAACATGTTAATTCTCAAGTGAAGAAATGTCAGTGGCAGTGTAATTTGCATGCCATTACCTCAGCCTTCAAATAGTAAAATCTCTGGAGGGTTATACAGTTGAATGCTTTGTTGTGGGTCTACATTCTATTTGGCAATCTCAGAGGACCACTTCCTTAAGTAGTTTCTCATTTTCATGTAAAGAGTCATGTTAAAAATGTCCATATGAAAAAATAGAATTGGATATAGGTATAACATGTGGGAGAAATATGAATACATTTAGCCTAGTCTCTGAGTCATTTAAGTTATAGCAGTTCAGTTCAGTCACTCAGTTATGTCCAACTCTTTGTGATCCCATGGACTGCAGCACGCCAGGCCTCACTGACCATCACCAACCTCCAAACTCATGTCCATTGAGTCAGTGATACCATCCAACCATCTCATCCTCTGTCATCCCTGTCTTCTCCTGCCTTCAATCTTTGCCAGCATCAGAGTCTTTTCAAATGAGTCAGCTCTTTGCATGAGGGGGCCAAAGTATTGGAGTTTCAGCTTCAACATCAGTCCTTCCAATGAACACTCAAGACTCATCTACTTTTGGATGGACTGATTGGATCTCCTTGAAGTCCAAAGGACTCTCAAGAGTCTTCTCCAACACAACAGTTCAAAAGCATCAATTCTTCTGCACTCTGCTTTCTTTATAGTCCAACTCTCACATCCATACATGACTACTAGAAAAACCATAGTCTTGACTAGATGGACCTTTGTTGGCAAAGTAATGTCTCTGCTTTTTAATATGCTATCTGGGTTGGTCATAACTTTCCTCCCAAGGAGTAAGCATCTTTTAATTTCATGCCTGCATATCACCATCTGCAGTGATTTGGGAGCCCCCAAAATAAAGTCAGCCACTGTTCCACTGTTTTCCCATCTATTTGCCATGAAGTGATGGGACCAGATGCCATGATCTTCATTTTCTGAATGTTGAACTTTAAGCCAACTTTTCCACTCTCCTCTTTCACTTTCATCAAGAGGCTCTTTAGTCCTTCTTCACTTTCTGCCATAAGGGTGGTGTCATCTGCATATCTGAGGTTATTGATATTTCTCCCAGCAATTTTGATTCCAGCTTGTGCTTCCTCCAGCCCACCATTTCTCATGATGTACTCTGCATATAAGTTAAATAAGCAGGGTGACAATATACAGCCTTGACGTACTCCTTTTCCTATTTGGAACCAGTCTGTTGTTCCATGTCCAGTTCTAATTGTTGCTTCCTGACCTGCAGACAGGTTTCTCAAGAGGCAGGTCAGGTGGTCTGGTATTCCCATCTCTTTCAGAATTTTCCACAGTTTATTGTGATCCACACAGTCAAAGGTTTTGGCATAGTCAATAAACAAGAAAGATGTTTTTCTGGAATTCTCTTGCTTTTTTGATGATCTAGCAGACATTGGCAATTTGATTTCTGGTTCCTCTGCCTTTTCTAAAACCAACTTGAACATCTATCTGGAAGTTCATAGTTCACATATTGCTGAAGCCTGGCTTATAGAATTTGGACATCACTTTACTAACATGTGAGATGAGTGCAATTGTGCAATAGTTTGAGAATTCTTTGGCATTGCCTTTCTTTGGGATTGGAATGAAAACTGACCCTTTCCAGTTGTGTCATCACTGCTGAGTTTTCCAAATTTGCTGGCATATTGAATGCAGTACTTTCACAGCATCATCTTTTAGGATTTGAAATAGCTCCACTGGAATTCCATCACCTCCACTAGCTTTGTTCATCGTGATGTTTTCTAATGCCCACTTAACTTCACTTTCCAAGATGTCTGGCTTTAGGTGAATGATCACACCATCATGATTGAGTGAGTGAATGAAGTCGCTCAGTTGTCTGTGATTCTTTGCAACCCCGTGGACTGTAGCCCACCAAGCTCCTCCGTTCTGGGATTCTCCAGGCAAGAATACTGGAGTGGGTAGCCATTTCCTTCTCCAGGGGATCTAAACTGACCCTTTCCAGTTGTGTCATCACTGCTGAGTTTTCCAAATTTGCTGGCATATTGAATGCAGTACTTTCACAGCATCATCTTTTAGGATTTGAAATAGCTCCACTGGAATTCCATCACCTCCACTAGCTTTGTTCATCGTGATGTTTTCTAATGCCCACTTAACTTCACTTTCCAAGATGTCTGGCTTTAGGTGAATGATCACACCATCATGATTGAGTGAGTGAATGAAGTCGCTCAGTTGTCTGTGATTCTTTGCAACCCCGTGGACTGTAGCCCACCAAGCTCCTCCGTTCATGGGATTCTCCAGGCAAGAATACTGGAGTGGGTAGCCATTTCCTTCTCCAGGGGATCTTCCCGACCCAGGGATCAAACCCGGGTCTCCCGCATTGCAGGCAGATGCTTTAACCTCTGAGCCACCAGGGGAGCCACCATCATGATTATCTGGATCATAAAGATCTTTTTTGTACAGTTCTTCTGTGTATTCTTGCCACCTCTTCGTAATATGACTCAAAAAAGACTTTTGTCATGAAAAAGTTGAATGTGTGTATTTTTAAGAGTACAGATTGATTTATTTATCCAATTGTGTTGAAGGAAAGTACCTTATTAATTCAAGATATTATATATATATATATATATATATATATATATACACACAGACACATATAAGTACACATACACATATTTAAATTTCAAAGAAATATAGAAGCTTATATTAACAAACAAAATATAACATCTATGATATTTAATGACTGTATTCTGTTTAGAAATATTATACTATAACATAAACATGCAAGCTATATAATGTACTAATTAATATAGATACATATATACATGAAGAAAATCATGATGCATACCTAAGTTCTAAGGTTTAACAACTTAAAACTTGTTAAAATTTATGAGATTAGTATGCCATTGTGCTTTTAACATCGTTCTGTCAAATGATTGTCACGTAGTCAGTTCATGAGTATGATTAGAGAAATAAAAATTTCCTTATTCATGAATTATGTATTATATCATTGATTCTACACCACAGGTGTTTCACATATTAACTCTTCAATAGCATAAAAGCCGAAAATGGTTTTGATAAATATATAGATTCAAATGATATTATACAAAATAGTAAGATATTTATTTGTTTTAGTTTTCTGTAATATTCATCAGGCCAAATCAGATCATTCTAATTTTTCCCTAAGCAATAGATCTATGTAATTTTACATTTTCTTAATCAGTGCAACAAACATTATAGTAGTTAAGTGTACAGTTTCATAGGGAAGCTAAACACAATTTTACATTGTATGATACATATATATGGCACAAGTCATTTAATATCATGATAGTTATGAAACCAATGCTGAAGTGGATATGCCTGTTAGGGAAAGTGCAGACTTAAATGCAAACTTATTGTAGAAAAGATGACTTTGTAGAGGATATAGAAACATAATTTGCTGGGAACGTAATTTTCTAGTATGAGATCAAGAAAGTACACAGGGTTAGAATTAGATAAAGTTAACTATTTATCCTCAAGGACCACAAACTGATATTTTGACCTTGGTCAAGTAGACCTTTTTCTTAACATCAGTTTTGCACCAACTGTTCATGTGCCTTGGTATTGAGAAGCTCAGTTTTTTAATCATAAAATAGGAAAAAAATGAATAAATTTTAATGTAGATTTTATATAATCATAAAAAAATGCTTAGCTCAGTACAGTGTATTTATCAAAAACCCTGACTGTTATTACTGTCTTTGAGGTTCTCCAAGGCATATATGATAAATAATATATGTAAAGAGTATTAATAAATCTTTTGAGAATGATCACACCTCAGAGAGTGGCACAAGGCAAAATAATACAGTCCCAACTTCACATGTCCATGTTGTCAGTAGTATGTTGTGAAAAACAGAAAATAAAAAATGAAAAGAAACCAATCATTTTATACTCAGAACAAATTATAAATACTATGCACCTAACAAATAAGGCACCCTAATAGACATAATTTGGGCAAAGTGGTCAATGGGCAATATTTTTAGATCAGATTATCAATTATTTTCTAAGGTGTTAGTTTTTAAATGGATATAAACAAATAGAAACTGTCATGAAAAAAGTCTGATGATATGTTGGCAAGGATATGGAGAAATTAGGACTCTTATGCACTGTTGGAAGAAATGTAAAATAGTACAACTACTATGGAAAATACTGACAGTTCCTCAAAAAATTAAAAGTAGAATTTCTACATGATCAAGCAATTCCACTGCTGAGTATCCAAAAGATATTCAAAAGAATTGAAAGTAAGGTCTGGAAGAGTTATTTGCATACCCATATTCATAGTAGCAGTTCTTCAAAGAGTCAAAAAGTAAAATAAGTGCCCATGGACAACAGATAAACAAGTTATGATACGTATATACAGTGGAATATTATTCGTCTCACAAAGGAAGAAAATTCTGGCACAGAATACAGCATGGTGAATCGTAAGATGTTATGCTAAATGTAATAAGCCAGCTACCAAAAAAGACAAGTACTATATGATTCCACTTACATGATGCATCTAGTATGGTTAAACTTGCAGAAACAGAGAGTAAGAATGGTGGTTGCCAGTGGCTGGGCGCAAGGGGGAAGTGAGGACTTGCTCCTTAACTGGTACAGAGCTTCAGTTCTGCAAGTTGAAAAAGTGCTTTTGAGATCTTTTGAACAACATTGTGAATATACTTAACACCACTGAACTATACACCTCAAAATGATTCAGATGCTAAGTTTTACCATGGTTAAAAAAAAAATTTACCATAGTTTTAAAAACAAATCATGCTGATAAGTGTTTAAAACAAAAAGAATAGCTTTAGTGAACATCAAGAAGAATAGGGTGGGAAGAAAACAAAATAGCTTAGTATTTTCTAAAAACTAAAAGGCCAAAGTTTAAGAAGTATCAGTTGTTAAAGATTATCCCAGCTCTTGTGAGCCACTATTAAGAATTTTAATATCAATCAATATAAAGCAAGAATGCATTGAAATATTCCAAATCAACCAACAACTTGGGCAGATACCATTTGTGTCTTACTGAGACTCTGACCACCAAACAACCTAGTGAAAGATCTAAGGGGCAGTCTCTCTGTTGAGAGTGAAAGTGAAGTCGCTCAGTTATGTCCGACTCTTTGCGACCACATGGACTGTAGCCTATCAGGCTCCTCCATCCATGGGATTTTCCAGGCAAGGGTGCCGGAGTGGGTTGCCATTTCCTTCTCCAGGGGATCTTCCCGAGCCAGGAATCGAACCCAGGTCTTCCGCATCACAGGCAGACGCTTTACTGTCTGAGCCACCAGGGAAGCCCTGGTCTTGCTCTTGAATAACCCAATATTACATTGCAAGGGTAGTACTGCAGAAAACATTTTACGAGTTCATGAAAACGAAAGATAATCATCATTGGCTGTATCCATAGCCTTACTGGGCCTTTGATAAAACTAGGAAATAAAAATAATCGCACTTCCCCTCCTGATTCCTCAGGCTATACCCACCAGTAATGCTGAAGAAGCTGAAGTTGAACGGTTTTATGAAGACCTACAAGACCTTTTAGAACTAATACCCAAAAAAGATGTCCTTTTCATTATAGGGGACTGAAAAGGAAAAGTAGGAAATCAAGAAACACCTGGAATAACAGGCAAATTTGGCCTTGGAATGTGGAATGAAGCAGGCCAAAGACTAATAGAGTTTTGCCAAGAAAATGCACTGGTCATAGCAAACACCCTCTTCCAACAACACAAGAGAAGACTCTACACATGGACATCACTAGATGGTCAACACCAAAATCAGATTGATTATATTCTTTGCAGCCAAAGATGGAGAAGCTCTATACAGTCAACAAAGACAAGACCGGGAGCTGACTGTGGCTCAGATCATGAACTCCTGATTGCCAAATTCAGACTTAAATTGAAGAAAGTGGGCAACACCACTAGACTATTCAGGTATGACCTAAATCAAATCCCTTATGATTATACAGTGGAAGTGAGAAATAGATTTAAAGGTCTAGATCTGATAGATAGAGTGCCTGATGAA